>JAECUM010006383.1:0-148246 GCA_016617855.1 Megalonaias nervosa | reverse complement strand
TTAAAATAAATGTAGAGACCAAATTTGATAGTGCTGATACCGATAGGTCTTGTCTTTGCATTAAGCCATGTTAGAGAAATGTAAATTTGACACCTATGATTTGTTTCGATAGAGAGAGAGATGAGGAATCAATCCCTTATCTTCTACTAGCTATCAGGCAGTATACCAATTAAAAAAATCACTAAATACTCTTGAAAGGAATTTGTGTGCATGTTTTTTTTTTTTTGTTGGCTGAAGAGCCTAATGCTCCAGTAGTCACAGACATGAAACTGCATTGAAAAAACTAAACATATTGGATCTGTATTATGATTAGGTTATTGACACATCATTTCCATATGTTCTTTCTATCATGAGAAATGCTTGTTTTTATATACTTCATTACAAGAATGATCAAATAATAGGACACGTGGATACAACAATGCAGAATGTCTTGAATTTGTTGAATATTTAATATTTGACAACTTCCACTGTTAATGATGGAACTGTAATTTGAGCTGTAAACTACAACGCGCCAAGTCAGATGGCTTCATGTTAGAAATGCTCCTTTCCCATGCTGAAACTGACATCATCTTCTGATGCTTGTTTTTTAACAGTGTTTACAATGGTCATTATCTTTATTTCTGTTGTAGATCTGCTCAAGCTACTTCTTTATTAGCTAGAGACCATTTAAATTTCCAAAGGGTTATATTATTGGAAAGAATTTTATCTTGTGATAAATGAAAGAATTCAAAAAATGGCCTAGCCAGAAAGAACCATAAATTAAATTACCAGTCCCATACAGTACGAATGCAGTCAGAATTGAACTAAATTTTGTAGCTGTCTACATATATACTCAGCCTCATGATTGGGTCATAACTTTTCAGTGACTAAACATGTGGTTTGCATTTAAGTGTAAATTCAGTGTTTTCTGGTTTAAATTTAAACAGAAGTGGCTTTTAAGGACTAAAATGTGGTATCATTTTAAGTGTAAATTCAGTTTTATTTGTAACAGATTTGGGTGTCATCGGGAATTTAAATGTACATACCTCAGAGGATTACTGTTCATGTTTAAACAGTTAAATAGTATCACAACTTTGCAGTGTTCAAGAGAACATCAAAAAGGTCTCGTCAAGTCTGTGCGTAAGTTTAAGATTTCTTTGAATAAATTAAAGGCATAAACTTGTTGCAGAAGATGTTAATCAGCCTTTTGTAAATGATAAAAGTACAGTTTTCAATGCATTGCAACTATGTTAATATTATCTAAGACTTGATTTGGAATCATATCTATTACATAATCTTCATCAGAACTGGGAAATGTGTATATTCGTCTGATAAATTGGCATCTCTCTCTCTCTCTCTCTCTCAACCTCTCAAGAGCATGCCAGCAGGGGTCATACACATTAAGCCACACCCATTTGATAGAGACCATGTTGACTCTGCAGTTGTCATCCTCAATGACTCGGCGAGAAAGCTTGGTGTACAGAGCAGTTTTCTGTGAGCTGCTGCAGCAAGTCAGTCAGTACGTGTGGAGAGATTGTGGAGGTTCTGTTTTTAATCATCTCCACTCTTTCTCCACCACCACTGCATTGCATGGAGTTCTGAAAATATATGTGAGCTGTACTGTATCTATCCTGATGTTAAAATATCATCAATGCCTGAATAAATTCAAGAGGAAAATACTATTAAGTTCCAAGATGAGTTATGTTTTTAAAAGACACCCCCCCCCAACAAATATCTTAAAATTGCCACTGTTTTATAGTGACTAGGTAAACCTTGCATCTACCTAGCAGCAGACCACATTTAATATCTACATAAATCTAATGATGTCTGCCTCATAATGAATCAGTGATATGACATATAAATAGACTGACATTGTTTGCTGTTTTCTGTAAGGATCACAAACTTGAAATTCAGCCTTTGATCACACAGAGTTCAGACCTTCTGTCTTCAATTTATTAATTGAAAACTAGTTTCAGTGATATCAATTGGTCAAGGACAAATTTTGGTTGATCATATTTAATATGTAACAAATGAATTATTACATTTTTTAATGACAGGTGCTGGTTTTCATAGGCTTAATAACTGGTAAAAGATCAATAAAGCAGAAATAATAAATGTGGCAAAAAATACCAGTTTCCTTTCAACTTTGGCAGGCGCAGATCCATGAATTTCAAAACATGGGCATGTGTTATAACTTATTATTTGCCACAAAAATGTTAAAAACACAATGTATTTTTTTTTTAAAAATCCAGAAACTTTTTATATTATAATTTACTATGTAATAATAAATATGTTGCTAAGTATTTGACGACAATATATTTAAATGTTTAAATATTGTAAACTTTCAAACCAGTATGTCATATCTCGTAACAAACGATGTTTTTTACATTTCTGTTATAATTTATAAGTTTTCTTAATGTTAATCCCATGTGGTTAAGGTTGGAACCCAGTATTCTACTTGGGTTTGACTAGCATCCTCAAAAGAAGATAAAGTGAACACTAGATGGAAGGACAGAAATAATGACAGCTAAGAAGATTTGCTATAGCAGATTCTGTATTTGACTTGAATGTAATGACTTTATACTCTCATAGAACCAGCACCTAGAGCCCCCATTTTCTTGAGATTGAGGGTCCAGGAGCCCCCATTTTCTTGAGATTGAGGGTCCAGGACTTACAGTATTAAAGGTCTAGAGGAGCTCTGATTTACATTAAGAAAGTTTATTTAAACAATGGTATTTACATGTAGATTATGATAGGATGGTTTGAAAATTAGAAATATTTGAAAGAAGTGAATCATTTATATGCAGTTTTTAGCAGTAGAGTGCTTCTAGCCCAAAAGGGTTTTGAAGTTGCAGAGAGAGTTAAATCGTATATAAAAAAAAATGTTCATTTTCTTTCAGAATATGTGAAAGACATTGGTATGTAGACAGAAATGATAACAAGAGTGATCAAAGACTGGTTGGCAGAATACAAGGTATCTATCTTTGCTTGGTTATTTTTATTTCTTCAGAGTGAAAGTAAATGTAAACCAGTCTTAGGGGATACCATTTATATAACCACTTATATAGGATGGTGCTCGTAAAAAGGAACATTCAGAACGGCCTTCAGAAATGTCATTCTCATACTGTACACACTCATTACTAGATGGATTCAGATGTAGGCAACATGGACCATGATTATCATCTTATCAGGGTGCATGTTTTTGTTTTATTGATTACTCCCAACAAACTGCATACAGATTTGGTGGTGCATTATGTGATGGCATGTCTGGGTCTGTGAAGTTTGCTGTTAGACTTGACTTATAAGCAAGCATAGATGGTATTTACCTCTTGTGCAAAGGATGTATTTTAACAAATAACAGCTGTTGTGTCCCCTTGAGTTTATTGACATAGGGCTTTAAACTAGTTGTAGCCTGAGGCTACTAAATTCTCTTTCAAATAGCAGCAATAGCTTACCCATAGCTATTGTATAGCATGCTTTTTCATGCTGAAAAAATGCACCATCCATTTTATGTGCATACATTCTCCCATAGAGTGAAGAATTCCCTGTGCAACTCGCCTTGTCCTTGGTATGTTATGTGCAAAACATGCACAGATAGTTCATCTTTTCAAGGATGTAAAGGGTTGGTGCTGACTTTAAAAAAGGTGTAGCCCCCCAAAATTGCCAACCTTAATATTTTGTCGCCAGTTTTAAAAAATATCACCATTTTCATAACACAGTGCTATTAGTTTATCTCAGCCTAAGCAGGTCCAAGGTAGTATTGTCGACATAAACAGATGTTTACATAAGTGAGGAGGGGGGCTGAAAATATATTGAAATTTTGCATACAAGTGAAATTTTTAAGAGATGACCTGTTATCAGTGATTAGAATTTACGCATAGAAAAAAATGGAAATTTTGATTAAATGAAGACAACTAGTTGGAAATACACTTGTATATTGACAACCTACGTCTGTGTAGTACACTTCACAATGTGTTAGATAATATACATGCATATGAAAAATCCATGAATTCAAGTATTAGATCATGTTAGAAAATTCATATATCAGTCAAATCCCATTAGAAAACACAACTAAAATGCATATATAAAAAACAGTAGTCCTTGTTTGATCTATATTCCATTGTCAATAAACACGTTTCACGAAACAATTCACTCTGATATTTATTATCCTAATAGCATGTGGCTGTATAGTTGTTTATATGCTACATGTGCATGTACTTAAATTGGCCTGGATTTTGGTCAGCCAGAGACAGCTACCATGATGTAGAGGTACCCCTTGATGAGGTTATTCATAGGGAAATGACAACATGTGAACAAATTAAAAAGTTTAACATTCTTGCGAGATGTCCCACCTTTATTTAACTCGACAGCCATAGATCTATTGTTTCAAAATATTGGAACCTTAGGGAGCAATTGTAAGCATGAATTTGTTTTGTTTAACAGGAAACTTGCATGGCACAATAAATATGTTCAATCATTATGAAAAATGAAACAATGCTGTTTAAGTTTGTTGCTGACTTCCTTTGAGCAAAGGTCTTTGGCTTGCTTTGATGAAGGTTTGTGTGTTACTGAAGGTGCTGCTAAAGGCCCTCTTTGAAGGGCCAAATAAATGCCAGTTTGTTATTGCTGTGGCAACATCAAAAAATGGAAAAACATTGATGGAGACAATTTTTGTTTCATTTGCTTAGTATATATACAGAATGAACGATGCTTCATAGGTAATATTGTTTTTGAAGTTTCAGCAAAACTATTTTTTCTGGTATATTTTTCAAAAAGAAAAAAAATTGCCATTGTCTTGTAGTTTGGTTCCCACCTTCAGAGGTGGTTGATTGTAGCTAGTCAGGTAGCCTGACTTGTTTTTTTTTATTATCCCCGTAATAGGTTGACCACTGGGTCCAGGAACCATCCCAAGGTCACCTTACAATCAAACATTTCTGGTTATCAGATAATCTAGGGATATAAATATAATCTACAGAAAAAGAAAACACACACACGCATGCACACATGCATATGGCACACAATCTCTTTAGATACACAATTTAGATAGACGAATACATGTATACATCATCTAGGTGACAGACTTTGTGATAATACAGTGTATTGTTCCTGTTTACTATCCAATCAGATACTAGTTACATATTCATTTGTTGAGGTCCATTTTTGAAGAAATTTGTCCTCATTTTATTTACCTTAGCAGTGTATTTTTCAATGTTCTTATACATTGCAACTATTTGCTTAAAAGCATAAATGGAAGGATTTTGCATATTGAATCTGCAAGTATAAATATAATATTTTGCCAAAATAAGCAAGAAATTACACAAACTGTCCAGTTGTTCACTTCCTAAAAGTGTTTCTTTTTTGGACAAATATACAATATTTTGGGCAGGAAGGTGCAAAATGTTCAATAAAACTGTACCAAAACTGTGAAGTAATATTGCAGTCATACAAGAGATGTTCAATACTTTCATTCTCACTCTTACAGAACGTACATTTGTTGTCATCTAAGATGTTAATTCTTTTAAAAAATCATTAGTAGCAATTATTCTGTGGATTAATTTAAAGTTAAAAGAGATCAACTTGGTATCCATGGTACAACATTTTGCCTGGCTATAAATCTCAGACCACTCCTCACTACTTATATTTTTATTTAATACTTGCATCCAAGTTTCTTGCTTAGCAGTGTGTTGCCTTTTAGCCTTTTTTTTAAAAGATCTTTGTAAACAAACTTGAGTGAATTATGTTTTTGCAAGTTCATTATTTTATCCACCTGCTTATCAAAATTATTATGTGCTAAATGTTTTTTTTATGGTGTTGTTCCATGCTTTTGCAATTTTCGATATTAAGAAGTATTTTAAGAAGTCATCGCTTCTAGTTTTTTGTTTAATCATTTCAAAAGGTATTAAATTACTGTGATCATCTACTAGATCATTCAAAATTTCAAAACCAGCTTCAGTCCAGGATTTGTATTGATAGAACATTCTAGGGGTGACAAAATTTAAAATACTCAGGGATAAATACTCATTTGGACATTGCGGTTCCTCTTTCCAATTAGGTACTGCCAAAATTACATCTCTGCAAAAACTTGTTAATGAGCTTACTAAATTCTTCTAATTTCCTTCTCCCTAAATACCAAATATCCTCTTTATTTCTGAATATAGTTGTATTGACTAAGTTCTGCCATGCTCCATTTTCATTTTCCAGCAATCTTTTTACCAATGAAAATATATGTATCGTATTTAGTCCTCCCTCATTCTCTGGGGCTACTAGTATATCATGTTAAACCTTTGCTACTTTTCCACCCCATACAAATTTAAATAATGTATGACTTAATTCTGGTTCAACTTTTGCTGATGGATATGGAAGTGCTGAAAAAAGATGTATGAATATGGGCAGAACAAGAGTTTTTACAACAACTACTTTACCAACTACTGACAGATGTCTTTGACTCCAGCTTGCCAATATTCGTTTTGCCTTTGTTAGTTTCTTCATATAATTAATTTCCACCATATGTTGTAAATCTGGAGAAAAATCTATGCCAAGTAGTGTAAACTTAGAAGAGGACCAAATTAGGTCCATATCAGGACATATTCTTTCATTAGAAAATTTCTTGTTTCCAATCCAAATAGCCTTTGTTTTTGTTATGTTACATTTTAAGTCCAGATAATAGAAAAAACCTTGCAAAATATTCATAGTTGCTTTAAGAGAAAGTTGAGATCCATCAAGAAGAATAAAAGTGTCATTGGCATACTGACCCAATTTATATTCACTGACATCAAAGATCAGTCCCCGTACATTCACCTTTTGCTTTAAAGTTATAGCTAAAATCTCAGCCCCGATGATAAACAAATAAGGTGCAAGGGGATCTCCTTGATGACATCCTCAAGTCAAAAAAAGATGACATATGTCCATTATTTATAACACAACTTTTAGAGTCATTACAAAACAGTTTAAACCACTTACAAACAGAATCACCAAAGTAAAAAGATTGTAAAGCTTCTTCCACAAAGGTCCATTTAATTGAGTCAAAGGCTTTTTCAAAGTCTATTAACAATAATAAACCATATCTATTTTCATTCTCAAGTTGATTCATAATATCGTATAATAGCCAGGTATTTTCACCAATGAATCTACCCTTCATAAATCCTTTTTGAGTATCACTGGTTATTGATTAAAGAACCTTTTTAATCCTAGCTACAATGGCTCCTGAAGCAATCTTATAGTCAGTATTTAAAAGTGATATAGGACTCCAATTTTTAAAAAATCTTCTGTCTTTTTCTTCCTTTGGTAGACATGTTATGACTCCTCTAAGTCTGAAAATCTGGAAGTTTTTCTGCAGTGTATCTGTAATTTATTGATCTGCATAGAAATCCCCCAAGAGACTTCCAGAAGAATTTATAGAACTCTACAGTGAATCCATCTGAGCCGGGACTTTTTCCGTTTTCCATCCGTTTTAGAGACATACCACATTCACTAATTGTAAGGAGACCCTCGCATGATTCTCTTTCCTCTTGACCAAGTTTAATATTGTGATAAAAAAATCTATTTTGAGTTTCTTTAGTATCCTTGTCATCAAGCTGAGCAAAAGTTTGTACAATTCCATATAAAACTGTTTTTGGGCTTCTAAAATATATATTTGGTTAGATATATTTGTCCCATCATCTAAAATAATTTCCTCTATTGTCTTATTGACATAATTTCTTTTTTCAAGATTTATAAAGTACTTTGTGGTTTTTTTCTGCAAATTTGTACCATCTGGCTTTAGATCTTAAGATAATACCCTCTATGTATTTTTTCCTAGATTCCTCTAATGCTGCTTTTTTTCCCTCTAAATTTTCCAGTTTCCCCATCTATGTTATTCGACAGTCCCCCATGAATTTCTATTATTTCCTGTTCAATTGTCTTTAATTTTTCCCGTTTCTCTTTTGTTTTCCTAATAGAATAACATATAGTTTCAGATCTTATTTTCATTTTCAAAATTTCAGAGAACATTTGATCGTTACAGGAAAGAGAGACATGGAGAGAGTCATCTTTATTTCCCCCTACATAATATTCATTTGCAGTGTCAGCTATACACTTTTTGACCAAATCAGTATACTCAATGTTCCTCAACAGTTGGGCATTAAATTTCCAATATCCTTTTCCCATTGAACACATTGAAAAAGCCACACTCAAAGCAATAGCTGAATGATCAGTCTTATACCCTGATAAGATACATGAATCTACTGTATTCATATGAATGTCTTCAGATAGTAGAAAGTAATCTAATCTACTTTGTTTCAAAGGAGATTTTTTCCTCCAGGTAGCCTGACTATTTGGGTTGTATTACAGCACAGAGTACTAAGGCCAGACATCAGCATAAGCAGATTATGATATAACAATGTGTTAGGGTGTTTTGTCAGTATGAACAAAGGATTTGTTTATGTAACAATATATTCCAGTGCAATTTTATATTCAGGTTTGTGGCTTCCTGTCTCGGTGCCTTTGAATTTCTCAACTCCAAACCTAAGACTGTATATACAATTTTTAACAGCCCCAAAATGTTGTCGCCCAAAAAATTGCCATATTATATATTTTGTCAGCAATAAAGAAAAAAATTGCAGTTTGTGACATTGGCTAAGTCCAGCGTGATCCCTGATGTTGATGTGATCAAACATGTGCCAAATTCACCAGAGAAAATTTGCCTGTTGCAGTGTTTTTTAACCACAATTGTGGCCTGGCCTATATAATAATTTTGTTTGCCAATGGTGTTACATTGTCTGTTTTTTCAAATATTTATGTTGTAACCTTTTCCCCTCCAGTAGTGGCCTAGTGGTTAGAGTGTCTGTTTGAACCAAGCCAAGTCATACCAAAGACTTTTAAAAATGGTACTAACAGCTGCCTCGCTAGGCGCTCAGCATCAAGAGGTTAGTGTTAGGACTCTCCAACTCAGTGCCGTCCAGCTCATTGTATCCTCAATGATGCCATCTTCATTCTAGTAGATTCGAATGAGTTCGACTGAGAGGTAGCACAAGTGACACTTGCATTTACATCCACTCCTTCCTCTCCATTAGATGTGACAATACGATAAATGAAGTCTGTCACCTCTTCCACCCAGAATTTCACCCAATACCTGGCACACTATCCAAAAAGTTCCTTCTAGCTTAGAAGAGATCTTGTTTCTATCTTAAGGTATCCAAAGAAAAAAGAAAGAGTAGGATTTGTCTTTTCCTCTCTTTCAAGGGCATCCTAGACATTTCAGTTGCCACTATTTCACGATGAATTGCCACCACAATCAAAAGAGCATACTGGTCTCTTACTGGTCGAGATCTTTCCTTCATGAAACTTAAATCCCCATGAGGTTCAAGCTGTTGCTACCTCCTAGGCATACCTGAATCACTCCTCTTTGGAGGACATCACGAAGGCAGCATTTTGGCATTCCTATACTTCCTTTTCCATCGTTTTACTGTAGCTCATTATTACAACAAAGCACAGGCATTTTTTTTCTCTGGGTCCCATTGTTATGGCACAACATGTGGCCCAGAGAAATACTAACATTTCATAACATGGACCTCTCTTCCAATGGTGAGTACATTCCATTTTCTCTGTTTTTTGATCAGTTTAATGGAAGATCTGCCATCCCTCCTCCTTGATAAATTCAGCTAAACAATAGCTGTGGGTAAGCTATTGATGCTGTTAAAATGTATTTTTTTTGAGGGGGGTGGGTGGTTAAACTAATTTTAATTATGCAGTACTTACCCATAGCTGTTGTCGAATACCCTCCTACCCCACTCTGATGTCCTGATGCAATAGTCATCTGTGAAAATGATGCACATAACATACCAAGGACAATGCGATTTGCATGAGGAACTGTGTTTTTTTACTCTGAGGGAGGATGTATGTACATCAAATGGATGGTGATTTTTTTCAGTATGATAAAGAATGCTGAACAATAGCTATGGGTAATTATTGCATAATTAAAATTAGGTTTACATCCTCCCAACCCCTCAACCCCTATATATTGGAATAACTTTTCATTATTTTAGCAGTTTGATTGCTAGTAAAGTGTTAATAGTTTTGTGGAAAGGACTAGTAAAGATTCTGCAATACTAATGAAAATCTCAGTCTTCTAACCCTTCTGGATGCCAAGGTATTCATGGTAAATAGTAGGTTTATTGATAGATTCCACTGTTCAATTAGATTTTTTTCATGATGAAATATTAGAACAGAGATTTCACTGTCTGCATCATGAATGTTTTCATAATGATATGAACAATATAAATAATGAATGATTTTGTTTTATTGTTATATATCTCAGCTGCTTGCAGCAAGTTACTTCTTGATTTCATTCTGTCCATCTGTCAGAACTTAGATAGCAAAATGTTGCAAAAGAACACACAGTAAAGAAATTTTGTTGCTATATTTGTACATATATGTGTAGATGACCTGCTTTCATTCTCAGACCATTACAGCACATTTCAGTTTGTTATAAATTACAGAACTT
Source organism: Megalonaias nervosa (assembly GCA_016617855.1). NCBI lineage: Eukaryota > Metazoa > Mollusca > Bivalvia > Unionida > Unionidae > Megalonaias > Megalonaias nervosa. Next base: position 137,787 of record JAECUM010006383.1, on the reverse strand, counting down.
ACGTTGGACTTGGCAAGGAATTGGGTGATATAATATCATCATATTTTGATGACTTAATGCTGTATTATTGGCTGTTGATTCTTAAGAACAATTTATTTTGGGGCAGTACAATTTATGTTATGGAAAGCACTATTAAGCTGAGACAAATATTCATTACCAATAGTATTTGATTGTATTGTAATCATTAAATATAAAATTTGAACGTTTTAATTTTGTGTACCTTCAGTATTAGTGTTGCATACATTTCTTTTAAGTGTATAAAGTCTGTCATATCGCTGTAGTATGGCTGTGTAGTATGGTTGATAAGAGTTTTCCGTGTACATAATCATTGTGTTGGCAAGTGTCGATGGTGATGATATCATATCACATAAGATGGTGTGATATCTGAAGTAGTCCTCAATTTTTACCCCGAAAAATTTATCCATGTTCCATTGACTTGCATACCAGAATATGGCTGAACTGTGGAATTGCATTCTTTTCTGGTTCCCATACAACTTGTGTCATTTATTATCTATTATTAAGTTGTACTTTCTTTCATAAGTACTGTCTTTCTCCAAAAATGTTTTGAAAGAAATAGAACTTGGATTTTTTGCTAAATGTTGCATTTCTGCATTGATCTTTTGTTAAAAAGTTTAGTTCCTTCCAGCATTTATCCAGCCTAAAAATACATTACATTTGTGAATATCACAAAAAATACATTACATTTGTGAATATCAGCAACTTCAAGGCATCACTATACTAATTGATCCAATCATATATTATTGCAACCTATTAAAGTCTTGGAGATGATCATTAATATTATTTTTCTGATTTTTTTTTTTTTTTGAGATTTGTTGACCAGTTCAGAATGTAACTTGCATTAATTAGAGCAGTATTAAAGAATAAGCAGAAAATTAAGATGTTTATTGACTTCATCCTCTTGGCTTTTGTGCATGATGACAATGCAAATGGGTGTGATTTGGTTGGTTCTGGAAAGGTCAGTTGCACAGCGAATTTCAGTCATTTCTTTGAAATGTAATTAGAAAATACAGTATTAAGCTGTGATGTGATTTTATGTTACTGTATGTCTATGTAACTAACTGATTGCTCTGGATTTCATAAAAAATGTAGAAAAATGAAAGAAATATATATCAAACTTAATTAGTGTATTTTACTTACCTATAAAAGACAGTTAATAACTTTATTTGCCTCTTCATACACCCATATTCTGTGGGAAGATCATTAATATTTACATGCCCTGAGAAGTACCTATGGCAAAGTCGGTGTTAAAGTATGTCAACATCCTGGATGAAATCAACCTAAAGATGTGATGTAGTACAATGTGGATTGAATGTTGTGTGCTATGATATCACAATGAAAGCTATGCATGTTGATTAATGAATTCGTATTACCCAGCATTGTGATGATTGGACTTAGAATACTCATTCATTGACCCAGTTTAGTACCTGGCCTCCATTGTAAAAATCCATAGCAATAAAAAATTATGGACCTTTCTTGATGACAGCTAAGGTGCAGAGCACTCGATAATCAGGATCGAATAGACAATTGTGAAACAGTGTTACTATTATATTTTTAAACAACAATTTATATTTAATTTAAGATGAGTAAATGTACATATTGACCTGTATGACTTTTGCTATAGAGAATATCATGCATTTAGTAAACTTGATATGATTGTTGTGTGCCATTTACGTTAGTTTGAACTATATTTATAAGATTAGGAAATAAGCTACAAAGTGTTAGATTAAGTGTCATCTTAATTTGTCTTTTATTTTCAAATAGAGATTACTTGAACCTGATAGTACAGGGCTCGGCAACCTGAAGCACACATGCCACAAGGTGGCATGTCAAGAGGTTTTGTGTGGCATGTGAAGGGCAGCCAGAAATCTCAATTTTAACAGTGTTACTCTCTTACTGGTGGCACACGCTCATTCATTTTTTAATTAATCCTGAAAAAAGTGGCATGCTATGTAAAATAGGTTGCCAACCCCTGTGATAATATATTCAACATCTTACTGATGTTGTGATAGAAAAGTTTTGTGTCTTGAGTTAATGTTTGCCATTTATGTTTTTACAAGTAAAATGTATCAATAGTATTGTTTTAGCTGATACAGTACAAACTGGTCTTTCGAGTCTCGGATTCGGCCAATGTAGATATGTGAGAAAGCTTGCCAGTAGCTTCTCGTGGGTTGGTGGTTCTTTCCGGGGTTTTCCCGGGTTCTTCCTCCACCAATAATACTGGCCGCCATGTATAGCCTATCGTGTGCTGAAAAATGGCATTAAGCCCTACAACAACAACAACAACAACAACAACAAACTGGTCTTGAAATACCATTGTTGCAAGAGGTCATCTGGTTTGAGAGACCAAATTCTCAATGTACAGATTGATTATACAATTTTATGACCAGTTGTGACAGACCCCCTGTCTTGAGAAACAATGATGTGTTTGTAGAAGAAGTGGTCTTTCAAGACAGGTTCTACTGTATTTCAAATGTATATGATACACAGAGGTTTAAATTTGAAAGTTTACATTTTGTTAATTGAATGACTAATAATAAAGCATAAGCAAAAGTGTTGACATTGTGTTACTCTCAATAATTTCACTTTCATCTCAATAAAAGGTGAATATAATTGAACCATTTTTTGGGGGTAAGAACAAACCCTGGCATGAAGGTCTTGTAATATTGCAAAATGATGCAGATCTACCTTCAGATATGGCTACTGTAACTAAAAGCAGAAAATTTTTCACGGAGTTTTTTTCTTAAAAAAAATTGGGCTGAGCATGATTAAACAAATTTGACAAAAACCACCATGTCATAAAGAGCTTTCAGATTTTTCATCCACCATTAAATATGTTAACATTAGCATACACAAAAGAGAAATATCAACAAAAGGTTGAAAGATGTCTCAGAAATGGCTGAATAGAATTTGATAAAATTTTACAATGCATTTTGAAATGATTGACTTTCAAGTTTATACTAATGATGCTCATCTTCAATCAAATGTGGCTGCTATAAGAGAAAAATTTAAACAACTTTATATCAGAATGGTGCTGAATAGAATTCAACCAAATTTGTCAGAAATCTTTAACTATTGGATCATTGTGATGCTTGCGTACCATGAGGGAGCCTCATAGTGATGTTGATTTTTTGGCTAAGTGCACTTGCTTTTGTCTGTTAGGTAGATCCTGCTCAGTCCTCTATTCTTTTATAACCACAGTGATAGGCTGTCCTGCATTCTTAATAAAGAAAATATTCCGTTGGTATCAGTGGACCTAGGCTAGCTACACTAATTTTTGAAACAATCTGTCTAAAAGTAGTGAAATTATCTTGACTGCTCTTTCAGTCCTTATCCAAAGAGGAATTACATAGCTATGCAGCTTCGATACGTCAATATGGGGAGCTGATAACCAGTCTGTACAGTTTCTTTGATGAATCACCCCCAGAAGAGGTAAGCCAGATATTTATTTTTTTACTCATGCAGGGCTAATCAAATCCTATAGTTCGACTTCTGGAACTATACATTTTTAAAGTCAGACAAATAAGAGTTTCTACGTCACTTGTCAGGAACAGATTATTTTTCCCTACTTTAAAATGAGTCGAGCAAGCACTAATTGTCATATTTTAATCACTTTATCTACCTTTATGTGGCTATTCATGCCCATTTGGCATACTGAATGCTTGAATCTACCTCCATTTCTTCATTTACATCCTGTGATTCTACAGTAAGTGGTCATTGAACACTGTCGCATATGCGTGCGTTCTGTTGCTATTTGACTGCATATTGGGCTTAGTTACCAGATTATCAGCCAGTGAAACTTTTCAAACATCAAAGTCTGGCATGATCAATTAGCACTGCTTTAATTAACCTTGTTATAGTGTGTTTACTCAACACATACTCATGAGTAGAAAATGCTTAATTTCAGTCCACCAAGTGAAAGGCATTCCATCAACACAGGTGTTCATTTCATTAATGAATTGATTAAATGACAGGAATGTCTTTCATTTTTTAAACAGATTAAACAGAAAACTGACCTTAGCATGCAGTATTGCATTTGAAGTAAAACAGTTTTGCTTTGGGTTTGCATTTAAATGCCAGACTTTATTTTATGATCATTTAGTATAAGTAGTGGTCCTTTCTACTTGGATAAAATGGGTTTATTAAATTATTTCTGCGAAGACAGTCGTAAGGAAGATTTGATACAATAATAACAGCATTTTACCATTTATGTTCTACTGTGTTATGTGTATATTCACACAGACAATATCAGAAGTAACATAATTTTACTTCCTAAGTCAGGGTAAAACAACACAAAGAAACTATTTAAAAAAATTGAAGAAAAAATTAACTGCACATCCTCGTGTCTGAACTTAGTTCATCTCCATATGAGGAAAAAATTATTTGTGACAATAAAATGCAAACATCAAAAATAGCTCAAAAGTTTATGCTTATAATGTTATTGATTTGGCAGTGAAATGTTACATCTCATATTTCACTCCTGGACCAGTGAATTATCTAAAATATTTCTCTTTGAAAATCCAGTAATTCTTAGGCTAGTTTAAAATAATTGTAAGTTTATCTCTCTATTTGTTGACTGCTAATGATATAAGCAACAGTTCAACTCTTGTTGATTATTCCCAAAAATACTGCCATTTTAACAGATATAGCACTTAATTTATGACATCAAGTTCTGATCCCTCTCTCTCTCTCTCTCTCTCTCTCTCTCTCCCCCCACATACATACACAAAATTGGGGTTCTCATTAGATTTCAAGTCTGACGAGTCCTTTGACCCATGACACCAGAATCTCAAGAGTCAAAACTGAAATCTCAAGAGTCATTTGTTTTGAGTCTTGAGCTTTATTCATGGAGCAAACTTATCCTCAAGATTTCTTGTCTCATGCTAAATAAAAGGAAACACTTGTACGGTATTTTCTTACTGAGGCTTAAGATTTCTTACAGCTTTAAGAGATTTATTGTCCTCAAAACAATTACTAACTTTCTTTGGAGTCTGAGGTTTGGAATGATCATCACTGGCACATTGTTTCTGAGACTGATACATTAAATAAAATATATTTTTTGAGCCATTGTGATCAGTTAATATGAGCCAGTTATTGAAAGAAGAGGTGTACATCTCAAAGTTCACTGCCAAAATTTGTTTTTAAATAAAACCCACAAGGAGAATTTTTAGTTTCATTCAGAAGATCACTGGCGGGTGACTACTGAGGGCAGTAATCGTGATTATTAAGTTTCAAGCATAACACGTCCTCAGTAGCTTTCCAGACCTGCCAACTCTTATGATTTTGCCGTAAGTCTTACGAAAATTACCCTTAAAATATGGACTTACGGCATACAAGCAAAAACTACGGAAGAATGATCGTTGCCGAAAAATCAGGATAATTGGTTCCTCTGTGTTTGATATGGATCCGGGTTTCATATTAGAATCAGTAATATTCGTCAGGGAACCAGACTAACTTTACAGCAGCACCCAAGACGCTTTAAACTGTGCACCTATTTGTTTATGCAAAGCGTATGTATAATCAAACTGTTGATTATAGAATTTTTTAAAAATGGCATCCAGAAAGCGATGCGTGTTTAAGACGAAAGGGAAAATAAGCTTCTAAAAAAAGTGTTAATAATCAAAGCAGAAGAATAAAAAGGAGTATCCAAAGTCTTGTGAATAAAAGCTGGAAAGGACACAATTACATTTATTGGACATCACGTGCCAATTTGAGTATGCCTCGTGGCAGGAGATATGATTGCTGTCATCATGTGAAATGGAAAAAGAATTTCCAAGAATGACGTCAGGTTAAGAGATAGCAACAAGCCATTGAGTTGCATAGGGTTTGGAACCAAAGTTTGTGCAGCTGTACTAGTGGTAAATAAAGTCTACGCGTACTTTACAAACTTTTCAGTTGAACATAATGTTTATCGTCGCTGTGTCGAACTTTTATTTACGTTTTCCAGCTTTACAATAGCAGTTATTGATATTTTGTTACACCTTACTGAAAACTGGTCAATCTAATGGAGAAAAATCAACTGCCTTACTGAGACGGACTCGTCAGGGTTGGCAGGTCTGCCTTTGTGGTCCAGATTTCTGCTTGAAAAATATTATTTTTGAGAAGAATGGTGAATGTCTTCTCTCTATTAGCATTAGAATGTGACAACAACCACATTCAGATTGCAAAAAATATCAGACTAATGTTTTGTCTGGCTGTTGTTTTAAAGTTGCTGACTTCTCTCCTATACTCCTCCAGCCAAGTTCATCCTAAGGTGACTGTTTTAGAGTTGAACAAGAGATGTATTCCTGAATTTCGTATTTCTTAGCCATTGTTTGTTTGTTTTCGTTTTTTTGGTGGGAGTTATTGAGAGAAAGCTTGATTTTGAGAATTAGGAAAGAACTGAACTAAAACATGTTTAACCTTCCCTTAAATATTCCTGTATAAACAAATAGAGCAATGCAGGAACAATATAACAATACAAAATCAAAGATCAGCCAATTTATATTAAAAGACTTGAAAGCTATCATGAACCACCTTTGATCCCTGTGTTACTTATAACACCTCATAAATCATCCTGCGTTTGGCCTCAACTTCAAGATTACACCATTAACGTAATCACATAACAGCTTTTTGCATATCCTCATTCATAACCTAATTACCACACATCATTGCAAGAGTATTACATTTACAGTCTTCATTAGACTGGTTCCCACTTGTTACAGTAATATGGGGAGAATGCACAAAATATTCTGATTATTGTTGTCACAATTTTTTATTTTTTACAAGAGATAGATTGTAACTATAAAATGCTATGTGCAGTAGATGGCCTTTAAAATTGTAGAATAACATGCATGCTGATGGCCAATCAAGCAAACACTGATATTTTATTCAAATGCTAATCCAGTCAAGTCAAAATTAATTCGCTCTTCCTCTATCGTAAGCACAGAAGATAATATAGAAATACCGGTAATCTAACCTTGATTAGCTATGTCCATCTAAATGTGACATCGTGACCTATTGGCTATGACCATTTCTTATTGATTTTGCATAGGGGCAGATAAGGGGTAAATAGTAGCAGACCTGCCATTTGTCCTGATTTACTTGCGATCATCACAAATTTTTGTTTAAAAATCAGAAAATCCTGATTTCCTGAATCATTGCCCCAAATCCCAATTTTTAAAAACGCCAAAAGCTTTTTAAAATACCTTTTGATTCACAATAGCTGGGCAAAGAGAGCAAAGTGATGCAGAAATTCCGTGAGGAATATACACTAGTCATGCTATGAAAATCTATTGTTTTTCTGTTTTCATATTTTATGCTGATATTTAGCGTGTTAATGACACTAAATATCAGCATAAAAGAAAAAATTGTAAAAATGATAGATTTTCACGGTATGACTGTGGTATACATTTTTACGTTTAGTAAATAGCATAAGACAGCAGAGATGTCAATTCCTTTGTAAAGTTTTTGTAAATGTATGGTCACAAACACTGATCCTGATTTTTTTCTTCCAAATCCTGATTTTATTCCATTGGCTTCCTGATTTTCGTTCCACTCAAGGTGGCAGGTCTGTAGTAGTCTAGCAAATGTCATTCACTGTTGCATACAGTCAGTCTGTTTGTTGAGAAGGAAAGTATGTCAGAAATGAATCAAAAGTAATTAAGACTGATGCTCCAGCCAAATACTAATGTGCGTCATAAAATCCAGAAGTGGGAATTTCCATTCAGCATAAATGGGTAAAATTTAAATTCCACGAATCGTTATCTGAGGGATGGGTCTATAAAGTCTCTGAAAACACTTGTATGTACTGGACATATCTGATGTCTGATATTTTGACTGATTTCAACAAGCTTCTGTGGGAGATTCATAGTTATGAACATAAATTTTATTCATTTTCTTTTATTTAACTTAACAAGTGTAAAATCAGTTTTCAGTCTGTTTATCTGTTAAGCACAGAAAATGCAAATCTTTATGACCACATTTGACAGACTACCTAAAGTGTCAGTTATAATTATTGCTTTCTGCTCCTGGCTTTGCACTTCCACCAACAAAGCAGATTAAGGTATTCGCTCGCTGCCCATTTACACTCCTTTTTGGTGTGGTTTCATACTTTACAGCACAGCAACACAAGTAGGTGATTTGGTGCCGAGTAAAGTGTCATGCCCAAGGACACCGCGGTAACTGATGCAGGCTGGTTTGACCATAGGATTCAAACTGCACTCTTTGGTCACAAGTCCTGCACGCTAACAATTCAGCTACTACAGCTCCCATATATTCACATGCATACAATCAAGCTTGAAACTGAATCTTCACTTTACATTGCTGGCTTTGCTACTAAAATGAAGACCACCACAGCTTTGATTCAAATAAAAGCAATGATGCAGAGGACAATAGGAAAGTTTAGATCAAGCAAACAAAGCTCCTATCAAAGCTTTGGTTAATTGGTTGTTATTTTGGTAAAAACAGCCAGTCATATAAGTTTTATCGAATAAATTGCAACTAACAAAATATTTGACAATTAATAAGATCATAGGATACACGCTGCTGTTCTGATTGCCAGAGTTATTATAGATTTAAAATATGCATAAAAGTATTAACCATCACAAATAAGAAAAAGAAATGATATTTGAATGAAAATCTGAAGAAGTCAAGAAGTTTCAATGGCAAATGGTTGAGATAAAAAACAAATCTTAAATGTCATGTTTTGTGAATCAAACATCGTACTTATACTACATATAACATGCGCTTTCTCTGGGATGTTGAGTATCTGAAGCCAGTTGCAATTGTGGTTTAGAATTTGTGCTCAGGAAATAAAGGTACAGTACACATATTGCTAGGCATTTGAAAAAGTTGTTGTAGCTTCATTTGTATGGCAATTTTTGTAAAAAGGGTGTTGCTGTCTGCCAGTTTCTGCATTTGAGGAATGCATATGTTCATTACATCCAACATTGTTGACAAGTGCTGATTGTCTAAAATCTTACACACTTGGTCTAACAAAACTGTGTTTCTGAAAATGCACATCACGTGTAGGATAAGTTTGATATTTGATTCATACAAAAATGACACAAAGTCAAGAAAAAAATGAAACACCTGGATCTGTACTGTAAATATCTGTATAATATAGATAGAATTTAAACATCTTGTTATTTTTTTATCATTTAATACTTAATGTTTTTGTGTTTATTTTTTTAGACGATAGTTCTTTATATTTCCTCATTTAGACCTTTACTTTTTAATCAGCATGATATAGCCAGTATTGTGCTGTTGTACCCAGTATTCTTCATGCTATTATTTTTTACATGTTTGGGATAATAACATGTCAGATACATCTAAGTAAAAATAAAAAATATAAAAAATGAAATAAACATTAAATTACAATATAATCATCAAAATGTTTCTAATCCATTTGAAAAGTAAACCTCTGTCAGATCTGTGATAACTGGAGGCCAAGCATGTGTGTGCCACTTATTTAAGATACTTACCATATATACTTACATGTAAGTCAAGTCCAACAACAAAAATGTGCCGGCTTATTGGGGTCTGTGCAACTTGATAGGAGTAATCTGTAGAACAAACAACACAGATGCTGATCTACCAGCAGATTATGCAACAGCAGATAAGGGTGTGTATAGTTTGAAGTTGAATTTAACTTCAGAACTGATTATATACTGTGTCTGTCAAATTGAGTCCCCACACCAATGTTCCATCATTATTTAGATATTAATACATTTCCTTTAACAATGAAGACCGCTGTGGTGGCCTAGTGGTTAGAGCGTCCGCCTCGGATGTGGGAGGTCGCAGGTTCGAACCCCGGCATAGTCATACCAAAGACTTTAAAAAATAGTACTAACAGCTGCCTTGCTTGGTGCTCAGCATTAAGAGGTTAGTGTTAGGACTGGTCGGCCTGGTGTCAGGATAATGTGACTGGGTGGGACATCATGCCACATGTCTGCAATATGACTGAAAAATTGTTAAAGCTACGTTAAAAATTGGAATCACACAAAAAGACAGACTTTTGCTTTTTCCTTCATACAAAATGCCAGTAAAAGTTCTAGATTTTACTGCCACAAATTTTGATGTTCAACCAATCTGCATTACGTTGGCATGTATGTTACAATATGTGTATATTTTTAGGGCCTCCGAGTGTTGTCCCAGTGAAAAATATTTCAAAATCATAAGATTTCACAATTTTAGCAATTTAAGTCTGAAAATTTTGTTCACATCTATTTCCAAAATAGTCAGTGCTATCTCCAATTCCCTCCCACTGTGAAGAAATTCATGGAATAAATCTTTTCCAACCCATTTTGTCAGTTTAAGGCAGCGCTTGATTGACCATGGGTTTGATGTAATGATTGGATATTGTGTATCTGTAGGTATAAAAAGACAGACTTTTGCTTTTTCCTTCATACAAAATGCCATGAACTTTCACCAAAAATGTTGGCAAAGTTTTAAGGGGAGGTAGCTCTGCATGACAAGCACCTCACAAAATGTAGATAAAGGAGGTATCAGGAATTACTTCCCTTTGTTGATCAGTATCTGTACATAGTGGAAACTATTACAGGTATTTAACTATAGGGGAGTTAGCGTCTTCGTAGCTTTTGAGGAGTGCTGACTTGAAGCTTCCACGGACTTAGTGCTCACAATATTCTCATCGAGGCAGTTCCAGTGTACAACAGTTTTTATAAAGAGTTTCTAAATTGTTCCGTACTTGAACTTCTAACAACAAAACATGTAGAATTGATAGTAAATTGATTGTCTACAAAGCTTTTAGTTTCAGAGTCTGTGGGATATAGATTTTATGTGTCCTTTGGTTTAAGTTGATTAAGTAATATGCAGTGTCTATTGCTGGTACCATTCCCATCACTAACTGAATAGGTAGGTGAGCCTATTGAACTTACGTCGTTTTTGAAGGCTAAGGAGTTATAGAACATGCAGCATCCTTGATACACAGCCTTCGTCATGAAATCTGACTTCAGTCTTTGAGCATCAATAGATGGTGAATAGAGCATGGATGAATTGGTCCCAAATTGATCATTATATCTGGCAGGTATGGTTTCTGTAGCTTGCTAAATTGCATTTAGTAAGTGCTTGGAGCAAACTTACTTGCCTATAAAAGATGTAATACAGTCCAAGACACATAGGTTTATGACCCCAGGATCAGCTTTTTGATAATTACTTCCTCCACTTGATTGCCATTGTGATTCAAAACAGAGGTTTTTCAGGGACATCAGAGGAAAACAATTACATGCTTGCATCTGATCATCTAGTAGTGTGGCTGTACCAATGCATACAGCAAAACAGATTTATTGCTTTTTCTTGGAAAGTAGGAAAACAAGATGCATGTGACTTTTCTTCATTCTGAAATCAAGATCCAACTGAGTTTGCTGGCCATACTTTCTTACAATTACTGATCTTCAAGTGAATAGATGTTGAGAACCAGTTGTCATTTTAACCTTCATTAAAAAAGATTTAATGTGGAGAAGTGATCCATGGCTTGAAGTAATGTAAATTTGCTAAGTTGCTCCATCATTCTTAAAACACCACTTCATATTTGAATAAAGAATTAGAGTTAGTTCATTTGATGGCTCACCATAAATTGCAAATTCCTATATGCTTTTTATTACATATCCTTATTGGCCCACTCCATTTTCTGGATCATGACTTTAACCCGGAATACATTCTCTGTCTCTGTCTCTCCCAATGTGGGTATGTGGGAAAGCATGCCAGTAGCTTCTCATGGGTTGGTAGTTCTTTCCGGGGTTTTTCTGGGTTCTTCCTCCACCATTTATACAAGCATATCTTGTGCTGAAAATGGCGTTATACCCCACAACAACAACAACTCTCTGTCTGTCTGTCTGTCTGTCTCTATATATGTATACATTTTGTGTGTGTCAAACTGTTATGACAGCAGTATATAGAGTTTGGTCAAAAAGCATTGAAAAAATATGATTGTTAATGTGATTTGTGTGCATCTTTGGGGGCCAAGCTGTCTGAGATGCTTGTCTTTACTGATCACTCAGACATCTCACCTCTGTCTGTACAATTCAGGTCTCCGCTCGACCATTATATGGGTATGTGAGAAAGCTTGCCATTAGCTTTCAGGATGGTTGGTGCCTCTTCCCAGTGTCATCCTGGGATCTTTCTCCACCAAATACACCAGCAGCCACGTATAGCCTATCATGTTGTGAAAAATAGTGTTAAACCCCACAAAACTGAACCAAAACCCTGATTGTAATTTTTGTGTATTTAGACCTTGAACCCCGCTCAGGGATCACAGGGGCCCAAAATCTATCTTCCATGTGCAAATTGTTTTCTCATCGGCAGCTTATCTGTCCAAGATTTATGAATATCCATCTAGTGGTTTGTGAGGGACAGAGTTACCAGTGGCTGGATGGACAGATAGACGGATGAAGAGACATATAAATGGACAGCTGGAGGGTATAAGAATGCCTGTCTGCCCCCCAAAGGATAGGGGTTGCAAATCAGTGTTAAGTCAGATGTGTATCTATAATTCAAAGATTTTTTGTTGTAATTAGAGAAGAATTTTTGGATGGGACTATTCAGATTAAGATAATTAAGACTGCCGCTAACCGTTCGTACATAAGTTATGATTTTTACAGTCAAAATTAACCTTAAAGAAAAAAACTACTTGATCACTGAAATGGAGGAAGACTAGAAACATCAAAATTTTCCACATTGACTTATATATTTCATGGTTTTCAAATTAAACGTATCTTCAAAATGTTGAAAATCCACCAGGGTTGCAACTGTGAATGTTTGTTCCCCCTGCACTTTATAGTTGATGGTCAGAATACAAGTCCCCATAATGTTTTAATATAAACTATAAAACTTCCTGTTCTTTGCTTGTTCTTTCAGCATACATTCCGTTTGCTCATATAATTGTGCTTGAAGCTGCCTCAAGCCAGTTTGTTTGCACAAGTAAGGGAAACCAAAATGTAACCTTGTCATTGTCACATACTGTATGTAAAATGACCATGTGCACTGTATTAACTCTTATTTTTAAAAATTATGATTTGTTATTATCATATTAATGTATAATTATGAATCTGCTGTAACTAAAGATATAAAGTTTTGTCAAACTTATTTGAAAAATGGATGTGACTATAATTGAAATTTTAGTCATTATATCCTTTTGACCGAATTTCATCAACCATATGGGAGAGAGCTGAAAAGTAGTACCCTGCTTTCCATCCATTGTAAATTTTGGACTCAAGAGCAAAGCTGTTGTAGATATCCATTATATTTTATGTCCCTCCTACCCATGCTGCATTTATAACTTGAATCTTGTTTTCTACCCATCCTCCAGAAACATCAATACACAACACCTTGATCCATGCCTCCCCACAACTACATTTAGGATCCAAAACATCTAATGTCATTTTATCATCCTCAGAAGACATCATATTAAAATATAATCACTCTCTCATAATCAGCGTAGGTTGGGTTAGGTTAGAAGCACTAGGTGAGATTTTCATCAATGCATAAATACTTGGATTAAGGAAGATTTTTTGTAATACTGCCACAGTAGAAATTTGTTTAGTGGGTTGGTAAATGCATCATTTGTAGCAACCACATAATCAATTTAAATTGATACTCCATGAAAATTAATTAGTGCACAATGCTCTGTGCATTCTTTAAAAACAGGTGTTAGTGATCACAACACTGGTACAGCAGAAGTAAGAATGTTTCTACCACAGGATGAGAACAAGTGGATCTCTTGCTCCATGCAAAAATCTATTTGCTTTGCAGAATTTGTATGCACTAATATTATGGCAAGCTTATGACAGGGCCAGGACATGGGTCTTATCTTAAGGTGGTGTGACAATCAGAAAAGGTAAAAGCTTCAAGTTTATGCTCTGCTTTTGTTGATGTATGGAATCACAATGGCAGACAAGAGGCTACCATATGGTTTCCAAGCTTGACTGTTTTTACATAGGAAGGTCATTAATATTTCAGGTTGATCAGAATGTGTTTGGTCACAGTAGCTAACTAGACCCACACCCCCTTCCCATTTGGGAATTAACATGTACTTCAGTCTTGATAACTCTTTTGAAGCCTATTCATATAAATGTCTCTTGGCTAAAACGTACATAATAGTTCATTTACTGTTGTTTAAAGATGGTACAGTAAAACCTGTCTTGAGAGACCACTGCTATGAGAGACCACCTGTCTTGAGAGACCAGGTTCTTCATGTACAGATTTATTGATTATATAGTATTATGACCTGTTATGAGAGACCACCTGTCATGAGAGACCATTATGTTTTGGCAAAAGGGGTGGTCTTTCAAGACAGGTTCCACTGTATGACTGTTTGTGTATGCTATATTAAACAGTGTTTAATGCCCATCCATCTGCATCAACCATTTAATACGCTGGCCTATTAGGGTTTATTAGAAATTATTTGTAGAATACATATGTATTTGGTTTAAAGGCACATCAGCACAATATTGACTATAGCACCAAGTAAAGTTTAGCTGTTAAAATGTAACAGTAAAAATCAGTAAAGTCTTTCAAATAAAAGAAAATAATGTGCTGTTTTAAAAAAAAATAAAATTGAAGATTTTAGGATTTTTTTAAATGATACATAAAGTAAAACATAAATGTACAAGGATGAAATCCTTCAAACATCAGGTTTAAAATTTGTTCCATAAACTGCAATCTTTTACAAGTCAAGGATTTTCTGTGATAATACACCAGTATAAAGCTTCTTAGACAGTTAGCATCAAATAATTTCTGTCTCACAGAGTGGGAGTTGCTTCACTCAGTAAAAAATGCAGATGTGTTCCACTGTCAGTGGACACCGGCAAGGTTTGGACTTGGCATGAGAATTGCAGGTATGTGCATCCTTGTGTATGTGAATGGTACAGTATCACATCATCCCTCTGATTTGTTCGATATCAAGGATGCCACTCTCCAATAATAGGTTTGCTTATTTTAAAGCTTACAAGTAGATAGAACATGACTGTTAATATAATATTTTAGGTTATAATGTGGAAACATGCAATTGTATGCAGTTTTTAGCCGCTTTATCAACTGTTTTAGTTAGCTGAATACCAGTGTAACTATGCATTTACCTAACAGTACAGAATTTTATGAGTCAGTCATGTTTCTGTAAGGTCACATACAGTGTGACCCCACTAATAGCACACTCTGTTATAACACGAATTCGGATATAACATGGTCGTGGTGTGGCTCCCAAAATTTCATATACATGTATTTTTCTCGTACACTGAAAAAAATTTCTTTCTGAAAAGTATGAAAAAAACAAAATGTTTATTATCACTTTAGGGAAGAGATCGTGTATGAATAATACAAAACAATCATGGCGTGGCTCCTGAAATTTTATATGCATTTTTCTCATACATGAAAAAATAGTGTTTTCTTCTTAAAAGTACGAAAAATGACGTGTCAAAAGTTTATTCAGGAATCGCGCAGGGCTTCACCAATGTCGCAAATTGTGATTTTGTTTTCCTTATTGGTGGAAAATATACCATCTGGCGATTTTTTTTATTGGCTACATTGTTGGCTGTTTAAACTTGTATATAAAACCATTGGTTATAAGTGGAGAAATTCAGAGGCCCCATGAAAGGGAGCCGCAAAGTTGATATAAAGTGCAATGAAATTTATTGTTACATAAACAAATTCTTTGTCCATATCGACAAACCATCTTAACAATGCATTGTTATATCATAATCTGCTTATGTTGACATCTAGCATGAGTACTGTATGTTTTGAGATGTCCGCTTTTTTCAAATTTACATTTCTGGTAGTGGAGATCAACCGGATGAGGCATTATCTCATAATCTATCTTTCGTAGGATTTTCAGCCGCTGCTAGTAATTAATATATTTACATAGACTGACATTTTTATATGGATGGTAAGAAAAATTCCTCTTCTTTTCACTCAGAATTAAATCCTTCAGAACATTCACATTTTCTGTAGTAATCCCTGTCATCAGACCAGAATACCTGCGTCTCTATCGTTGATTGACCCTTTCTTTAAATTTCTGACGCATGCGTGGAAGGCAGCATCACTCCACTACCACAAATGTAAAAAAACAAAAACAAAAAAAAAACAAAACAAAAAAGAAAGCTCTCACTTGTCTATTCAATAGGCAGGGAGGAACAGTAACAATAATTCACCATACAATGGCCAATTCACTTTAAAAAAAATGTACCCTGATAAAATAGTAGCTGAAATTTCAAAGAAAACATTACCTTTGAAGCACCGATTGTTATGAAAACGTACTAAGCAAATGGGAAAAAAAATCAGTCTGAATCATGCCATCCATTTTTTTTATTTTGCCGCCACAATAAAAGAAAACGGGCATTTGTTTGGTTCTCGAAAGCTGTCGTTTAGCGGTGACTTCAATAGTGCATGAACCCTTCATCAAAGAAAGCCGACTACAATCTTCAATAAAACAAAGAACCTTTCTTCAAAGGAAGTCAGTACCGAACTTAAATAAAAGCAATGGAATCTGATGGATTGTTTCATTTTCCAACGTGACTGGAACACTTTTACTGTGCCTTGAAAGTTTTCTTTTTACAGGAAAAAAGTTTACGTTTACGAACTTGACCGACAGCACTTAAAACGCAAACTTTAACTGACTTGGGACGTACTGAAAAGTAAATGTGCTTCATCATTCGTTACGTGATTGTGCTATTTTTTCCACTAAATTCAGACCTATATGACCTGTGACAAAATTATTGAATATTTTAAATCTGTGTGTGCATATTTTCGATGGAATTACTTGTATTGTGGATTCAATGTATGTGACGTGATTCGCGGGTGAGTACAGTGTTGATACTTTATTCATTGCTATACATTAGAAATGTATGTATAAACAGTATACATGTATATGTACCAATGCGTGGTTCTCTGAATAAAGTAAAATTTTATATATGCCTTCTCTGTTTTCACTACAGGTGTATTTCTCATTTAATATGCATCGATTTAAGATGATAACTATGCCATTGAAACACGTATTTTTGCGCCCGCATTTAATACCTACCCCCCCCCCCCTTCCCCGCACATTTTTTCAGGTACATGCATCATTTTCTTCAGCTAACTGACCTGGTTGCTTATAACACAGTTCAGTCTATAACATGGTTGGGTTCTATGGCTCCCAACTACCGTGTTATAGCGGGGTCACACTGTAATTTCTCTCTCACAGGGGTTGGAGTTGCTTCACACAATAAGAACATGTTCCACTGTCAGTGGACATTGGCTAGTTTTGGACTTTGCATGAGAATTGTAGGTATGAGTGTCCATGTGTATGTGAATGGCACAATAACCCATCATATTTCTGATTTATTCCATATGAGGGAACCCTGGTTGAGTCATGCCAAAGACTAATGAAAGTGGTGCTAACAGCTGCCTCGCTAGGCAGCATTAAGAGGTTAGTGTTACGACTGGTTGGCCTGGTGTCAGAATAATGTGACTGGGTGGGACATCATACTACATGTCTGCGGCATGATGCCGCAGTGCTAGATATCACAGTAAACTGCCAGACTGCATACATCATAGTGATATGACTGAAAAATTGTTAAAGCTACATTAAAAATCCAAATCACACACACACACACACACACACTTTGCCTTTGAATTGCAGGTATGTGTCCTTATGTGTGTCGTTATGTATGTGATTGGCACAATAACCCATCTTCTTTCTGATTTTTTTTCCATGTGAGGGATGCCACTCTCCTATGATGGGTTTGCTTATTTCAGATCTTGTTGCCAAGTAGATAGAAAATGATGGTTAATATAACATTTGAAGTCACTATATGGAAACAGGTGACTGCATACAGCTTTTAGTTGCATCATTAACTATATTGTTACCTGAATACCAATATGTATCTACCTAACAGTACAGATTATTTTTTTCCAGATTTGTATGATCCAGTCATGTCTCTGGATGACTTGGGATATTAACAAATTATCAGATTTTAGCTTTTGTAAGGCTCTAGTTGTTGAAAGGGAATAAAAAATATGATGACAGGAATTATTTTGTGAGAGGTTTTGGTATAGTTCATTGATGTGTTCGGCTTTAATTCCTGTTTTGAAAGTAGAGGCTATATCTGGTAACCATGGTAAGATGGTCCCATGGAATGTTGCAAAGGTAGCTGCAACCTTGTTTCATCTTGTTTCATCTTCCCATCAGTCTGTATATAGGAATGTATATCCATGACATGAGGTTCCTATTTCATTGAATTTACTCCACCCCCGCCACATATAATTGATAGAAGATGTTTGAATTGCTAAAGATAAAATATTATTTTGGGATATTTAATTAACAATGGTAATAATTTGGGAATGGAGAATTTTACTGTATTGGCAAGGTTGAATTTTACAGCTTCTAGATGAGTGCAAATTCTAATGCTAAAGGTGGAATCAAGTTGGTTTGCAATTGTACAGAGTTTGGTATCTGGGCCATAAGAAAACTGTGTGAGACTAGATGGACTGGAAGGTTGTTTCATAGCATACTTGTAATGAGACAATTTTGTTTGTCTGAGACCGCTACGTTAAAATTGCAAATCACACACACACTCATTTGTCTGAGGTAAAGTGATCACATCATTTGCTGCAGCTTTAGAGGTTTCCTAAAGGCGTAGTTCTAAATCAAGAGTAGAACAAGCAGCGTAGACCCAAATCTGCCAGCACCTTAATGCAGTGCAGTGTTCAAGCTAGCAATTTCTTATTGAGGGAAGGAGAAGATGGGCACTTTTAGCAAATGGGGCACTTTAGTTGAAGTAAGGGGCACTATTATTGGGCATAAGAGGGCATTGTTTTGGTGATGAAAGGACTTGTTACCAATGATCGGAATCAGAGTTTTATTCTGTTCTTAGGTAGAAACAGACAAAAGCACATTCGTATCTCTACCCTAGATGAAATGAACAGAGAAATAAGTGGAATAAATGGAAAGTAGAAGAGTTTCATGAAGGTGTTTTGGTGATCTCGAGAAAGGCAAGAGGAGGGTTTTTAATGGGCATAGGGGAAGGACAAAGAGGATGCTCAGGGCAGAGAAGAGGGCTCTCAGGGCAATAGCGGGAAGTGCCCCTTAATTTTTATCCAGATAGAGCACGCCAGGTAGATCTGGGTCTATACAATAACACTGTTGGCTGTGTGTAAATGAATATGGTGATTCTTTTTGATTCTATTTTCTGTATTATTATCTTGCTGAAATAATGATACAAACTGATTGATAAATGATATTAATAAATTTATTCCAACCGTTTAGGAAGACATTGATGATATTCTGTTTAAAAGAATTCAAAGGTAAACCAATTTGAGGATTAGTTTGCATTCAAGAAATAGTAAATAATTGAAAATGAAAGAACATAATTTGTATCTATTACTTGAGAGTTGATCAGACTGGGTTTAAAGAAGGTCTAAAATAGAAAGTAATTGAAGTAATAGAACATGAACTGTATCTATTATTAGAGTGGATAAGAGTTGATGTACGCAAGGTCTACATCATCTAAGAGCCATTTATCACTATTTTCCTCAATATAAAATGAGCTATTTTCTTTCCACCCAAGTATTGATTATTTATTTTGTAACAGATGAAATCTGAGATATTTTCTGCCCCATCTCAATTGTGACAGGAAAGTTATAGTGTAACCTTTGTCCAGCTATGTACGTGTATACACCCAGATGTTTGTCCAACTGTCTGGTCAAGTTTTGCATCAGACACAATAATAGGAAATTCAGATTCCTTCAACAGTATTTCTTTGGGTTATTTTTGCTGTATGAGAAATGCCTTCAATCATTCTTGTTCATACTAAATACTGCTTATTTTAGAATAGTTATCTCACTGATTGCTTTGCCAGACTCATCATATTAGTGCCTGAAAAATGTCACACGTGTAAAAGCATTACATCTAGTAAAAAGAAGAAAATAAAAACCATGTGGAATATTCCCATAGAGGATTTTGTTTCATATCTCATGTATCACTTGTCTGCCTTAATTACATGGAGCAGTGGTAACTCTCTTGGTCATAGTGTGTCAAATTCGCAGCCCTGGGATCATGGTTTTGCTACCTGCTTTGACTGTCCTAGGTTGGCTGCCTTGGTGTATCCTTGGGAAGGACACTTGGTTGCCATTTCCTTTGCATGATAAAGCCAATAATGTGTTAAAAGTGCCACTAAAAGCAGCAACAACAATAACCCCCAAAATCAAATCAACCTCCTTACACATACACATACAGGCAGGTTTAAAGGCACATTAGCGCAATATTGACTATATCGTGACAAATAAAGTTTGGCTGTAAAAATATAATGGTAAAAATTGCTAAAATGATTTGGAAAATAAACACTTCCAAATAAAAGTAATTAGAATTTAAAGATTTTAATTCAAATTTAAAGATAAAGGTAAAGATATTAAAATTCTTTAAAAGTAAAAAAGATAAAATCCTTCAAATATAGGGTTGAGATATTTTCCTTAAACTGCATTCGTTTGCAAAACTTTTTCTGGTGGTATTTCAATAAAAAAAGCATCTTAGCAAGTTGACATTAAAAAAAAATTCAATCTCAACGGATGGGAGTTGCTTCACTCAAAAAGAATATGTTCCACTGTCAGTGGACTCTGGTAGCGTATGGACTTAGCTGAAGTATGTAGGTATGTATGCCCCCATTCAGGCACTGTAATGAAGAGTACTGTCTCTACTGTGGGGAAACTGGGCATATGACACAGGTATGCCATCATGGCAAACAGATTGAGTGCCTCAGATGCCATAAATTTGGACACAAACAAAGACTCTGTCAATCAATGTATTATACATACTAGGAAGCTGGTAAAGAGGAGAATGCCAGTGCTTCATCTATAACAAATCTAAATGTACCTAGTGAGACTCTTGACTCTTACTATTCAATGGACACTACTGTAAATGCAAATGTTAACAGATTTTCAGGGTCTGTATGTGACTTTGAAGATGCTAATATATATATGAACATTTAAATATGGAAATTGGATGTCAGAATGATAAAAGTAGTATGGAGACAATCTCAGTGAGTACCCCATTACATGATGACATACATATAATTGATATGAAACTAAATACAAAAGGTTTTAACATAGGTCACTTAAATGTACAAGGTATAGTGGGAAAAACAGACCAAATTAAGTTAATGTTGTCTTCCAAGGAAAATAATATACATGTTTTAGGACTCAATGAAACCAAATTAAATGCTAACCACAATGATGATCTATATCACTGTCAAGGCTACAATAAACCATTATGCAGGGACAGAGAGACAGCAGGGGGAGGTCTTGCTGTATACATTAGGGAAGATGTAAATGCAGAAAGGCGACTTGACTTGGAGTCACAAGAAGTTGAGAGCATCTGGGTGGAAATTTCTCAAAATAATGCAAAATCATTCCTAGTGGGTTTCATTTATACTGCCAACTTCCTCCAAAGCAATTTGGAAAGATAACTTTTTGAAACAAATGGAAAATGTTCTTGCACAGGAGAAAGAAACATATATACTCAGTGATATAAATAAGGACCTTCTCAATACTTAAATAAGGAACAACTGGATGGAATTTATTGAATCATTAGGTCTAGTCCAGCTGGTAAATGAGCCCACAAAGGTAACAGAAAAATCAAGCACTCTTATTGATCACATTTATACCAACCTACCACACAATGTGGCTTGTGTTAATGTACCAAAAGTTGGTCTTAGTGACCACTATCCTACTTTTTTGACAAGAAAGGTTAAATGCAAGAGAAATAAGAAAAATGCACACAAAACTAGTGATGGGAATCGGTTAGAAGTTCATAATCGATCATCGGTTCCACACAACTTACTGATAATCGATTATAATCGGTTACTACCAGTAAATTTTAATTTTTGTTTGTTATAAAGTTATATCTTTGTTCAAGAGTTCAAAATGTTAATAAATGTACAGGAGTAATCTCTTTTATATATATACTTTAACCTCATAAAAAATATTGCAATTTTTATTGCGTTGTGTTATTTTTGTTCTACAAAAGCAACTTTCTTTGGCTTATCAGTTTTATGGAACTGAAAGACTGTTCCAATCCCTCAGAACACTTTTATTCATATGTGATTTGCCTGTTGTTTAAAGTATAGAAAGACATGCTGTTCTTGCTTGTCATTATTTACTAATACTACAATCAAAGCAGTTTAGATTTAAACAAAACAAAAACACCAATTAAAAAAAACTTTCAAATTTATTAACTGAACCATTTGTCAGCAAAAGCATGTAATTATGTAAAGATAGAACATCTAAAGCTAAAATTCTTAAAACTTGACTAAAATGTTATACACATTAAACAAAATCAAAGGTTTGACTAGTACAGATCATGTCATTTTTCAGAATTCTGATTATTGCACTAACAATGAACCAATAATACACATTTTATATTTAAGCTGAAACAAAACACCAAAATGTTTTTACATTTATTAACTTTACAGTTTAACAGCAAAGTCATGGAATGATTTTAAAAATCTAAGACTAGAATTCTTAAGACTAGATTAAAATGTTTACCATATTACAAGTGAAACAGAAGGAACAATAA
This sequence comes from Megalonaias nervosa, assembly GCA_016617855.1. Classification (NCBI taxonomy): domain Eukaryota; kingdom Metazoa; phylum Mollusca; class Bivalvia; order Unionida; family Unionidae; genus Megalonaias; species Megalonaias nervosa. Next base: position 115,226 of record JAECUM010006383.1, on the reverse strand, counting down.
AATACAAATCAAATGTCTGAGTAATACTGAACACATAAATCATTTTTCAGAATACTGCTTATTCTTTTATTTGTTACACTGACACTACCAATAGTCAATGTTTTTGTTTAAGAATATTATCAAGTCCACATTGTCACTACTTAAACGAGCCCGTTTCTTGCTGACGAGATGTCCAGCCAGACTAAATACCCTCTCACTGGATACAGATGATGCCGGAATACTTAGGTACTTCTGAGCTAGTAAGCTAAGATGGGGGTAGAACTGGCAGTTTTATTTCCACCACTTTAACATTGTGAGATTGGTATCAGATGGAGCAGCAACTAGATATCTGGAAACCTCCTGGTGGATGACATCTGTTATTGGCTGTTGACTTTCACTAAGGCAAACAACATCTTGCAACCAATCATCCATGTCAACATTGACATTTGCTTTCTTGCTTGGTGGACTAGGTGTAACCACAGTTTTATCGTTGTCATCTCTGACATTTAGTAGTGATGGTACTATTGGTAGAGGTGGCAATATGTTTGTAGTCTGTACATCACTAGGCCCTGGCTCCACTTTAACATTCACTTTGACATCAGCCATATCTAGAGAAACCTTCAAAAGCAGAGCATGTCCATCTGCTTGCTCACTGTCAGGTAGAAACTCAAGATCCTTGATTTTCATAGTATGATTCAATAAACAGCCCAACAGAGCTAGATCTTTGTCCTGTGTTCTATTGTCAAGTTCTTGTCTCATTACATCTTTAAGTTTGGCAATTGGAGGTAGATCATTAACATTCATTTCTACACATTTGGCAAGTTTAAGAAGTATTGGGATAACTTTATGAATAGTTGGTGATTTGTCTCCGCAAACACTATTTGTTGCATTCTGGAACAGTGAGAGAACTTCCACAAGTTTTTCAACCAATGTTTCTTCGTCAAATGTATAAACATAATTTTTCAATGTTGCAGCTGCTGACTGCTCATGTTTGGGTCACTGATAATAGCCATAATAGCAGGTGTCTGCTTAAACAGTCATTCAAGCATGTCATGCTATTCCATCTAGTCAGAACATTCATCTTGAGCTTGTGTCCTCTAGCACCTACATCAAGTAGTAACTGCTGTTTACTCATTAGCAAGTCATTTATGCTTGTGCTTTGATGGAAAGAGGTCACAAGTTTGTGCCCCTTTGCAATGATTCATGACAGTTCTGGTATAACTAAAGCTTTTTTCACAATAAGGTTGAGTCTGTGACCATAACAACCAAATCGAGTCCATTGAAGCAAATCAAAAGCCTTTATCTCATTGGCTGCATTATCAGTGACTCCAGTTGGTGTTGGAAGACACCATCGCCTCTGAGTGGCCAACAGGCTTTCTTTTATGTTTTCCCCAGAGTGACTGCCTTCAACGTTTCGTGTTTCTAACACAACACTATTCAATTCTCAATCTTTGGAAATAAAATGTGCAGGCACTGTACTATAACTTTCTGTGTTTAATGAAGTCCATGCATCATGAGTAACAGCTATATCAAGAACATCATGTAGTTCATCTTTCACTTTTTTCTCATCCTGGTCTTTCTTCTCAGCTAGTTTGGAGGACACTGATTTACGACCTGAATTTTCATACCTGAAAATGTAAAGTTTGAAACATATAGTTACGGTAGTCAAACAATGCAGGGCATACATGTATTTGGAATATTCCTTGTGTCTAAAGATTGTGAAAACAATGAATTTATGTAATGTTTAATTAGACAGGACAGCATTATATTTAATGAAACATTGTTTAATTTAGGTATGAAAATTCCAACCTCAACACCTTACAGTGTTGACATCTAGAATCAAATGAATTAACACTTTTGTTTTCTCACTGTCAGTTTAAATAAATATTAATAATTTATAGTGTTATCATTCAAAACTTACTTTGGATTAAGAAGCATCACAAAGTTTCTAAAATATTTATGGTCAACGAGGCTCTGTGGAAGAACTTTGCCAACAATGAGTTTCAAGAGTGCGTCATCAATTTCTTTCTGCTTTGTAGATGACATCCTCTCTGTTGACTTTTAAATTGTTCATCAGTCTTAGTCGGTTTGGCTGGGGAGGGAACATCAGCACCTCTTGTTGATCCCGTTTCCCTGTGGTCATGATCAAGATGAAAGGCCAAATTTGTAGTATTGCCTGGAATGTATTTGAAATAAATGTTTTTATATTGAAATAAAAGCAAACGATAAATAATTTATGCACAAGTATATTAAATCAGTTGAATCAAATCAACTATAAAAAATGAGACAAGAGAAGGAGGATTTAAATTAATATTAAATTTGCACATATATTTTAAATTTAATTTGCAACATTTTAAAATGTGCTCTTTTTATGTTTTGAAATAGTCACATGTCTCAGGGAACATCTGAAACAAACATCAGAGATCACTTTTCCATCATATATACCTAATAGCAGGATAGTCTTCTGATCATTTATGTATTTCAAGCATGATATTCACATGACATGGAGCTTTATTATGAAAAGAAATCTGAAATATTTTAACAGACAACAACACATGCTATATAAGAAAAAAGCACGAAGTACACAAACGTTTCAATGAAAATAAAACTCTGGATTTAAAATTTTTGATACTGGAATTCCATGAAACGTTTTGATTTCTCTGAAACGACAGTCACCAGATGCATGGTCAATTATGTAGACAGGATATACATTATGTGGTAATTTCACAATTGCAACTCATTTATTTTATATTAGGGTGCTCATTCTTCTAATAATTGCAATCGTCGTTGATGGCTATATTTTTTTTCCAAATTACCCTGAAAGTTTCCAACTATGGAGTATGGTTTTATATTTGGAAGTTATGAAGGGAATAAATAATTCAGCTCTACTGTAGTGGATCGGAAAGCTTATATCATATTGATTACACAGTCCTACAATGTAAGACGCATTACATGATAATTTTGTTTTGGTGTAACATTAAAACAAAATTAGAACACTGTTCCTTATTTTACAGTATGTATTGGATTACGTGTTTGTCAAATATATAAATAACCAAATGTATCCCCTCGTTGATTTCAATGAAAATAGCTGGACCTACCTTTGTTTGCATACTCCTTTCTGCAGAGTTTGCATAGAACCTTCATCATATCTAAATTCTCCTTTGTCGGTGGACCCTCCTGTGCTTTGTAAAATCCGAAGTATGTCCAAACACGAGAACGAGCTTTTCCTCCAGGATATGGATATATTGCTTTCGAATCATTTTCATCCATGGCACGGGTATGATATTTAGCGGTGTTTTAAAAATTTTGTTCAGAATCATTGGTTTTCTTCCCAAGGAACAAGGGGAGGGAACTAGTCAGTGCCGAGCGCTTCACAGTTGTCTCCTTTACCGTGCAATCGATTATGGAGTTTCACAATCGATTAGTGAATTGGTTCACCCAACCAACTGATCATCGATTATAATCGATAATCGGAACAACACTACACAAAAACTATCACTTACAGATTGTTCAAAAATTTTAATGAAGAACAATTTCTCAGTGACCTATATAAAGTTCCATGGAATATGATCCAAAATTTGGATGACATAGATGAAACTCTGAGGGTGTGGACTGACTTATTTTACGGTTGTAGTCACTAAGCATGCACCACTGAAAGTACATTGGGTAAAGAATGAAATCCAACCTAATTGGCTTACTACGAAAATCCTAGATGCTATGAAAACACGAGACAAATTCAAGGCTGTGGGAAACCATGCACAATATAAAGTATGGAGAAATAAAATAACAAGTATAATTAATAAAGCTAAAAAAAATTATTATCAATCATTGCTTGAAAACAAAAAAAGCAACAAAAACTCCATTTGGAAAGTCTTCAATGAACTCACTGGAGGAACACACAAAGATCAGATAAATAAAATTCACTCACTTCTGGTGAATGACACCATAGTCACTGAAGACAGTGACATTGCAAATGTTTTCAATGATTTTTTCACCAACATTACCACAAAGTTAAAAGAACCAGTGATTCAAAACAACTTTAATGAACTGAAAAAGTTCAGCAGCAGCAAAATCTCGAAGGAGGTATGTTTTTCTATCCCACCAGTATTAAAAAAGTTTGTTAAAAAGTGTCTCAGTGAACTTGATACGAAGAAAGCTACAGGACTTGATCAGATTGATCCATGACTCATTAAATCTTCTGGCATTGCTATTGTAGATAGCATAACGTTCATAATCAATTTAAGTATTGCAACCTCGTCTGTCCCCAAATATGGAAAACTGCAAAAGTAACTCCTATTCACAAATCTGGTTCTAAGGATGATGCTGATAACTACCGGCCAATCTCAATACTACCAAACTTATCAAAATTGATTGAAAAACATGTTCATGACTCATTCGTGTCATATTTAACCAAACACTTGCTGTTACACCCTAATCAATCAGGCTTTAGACAGAAACATTCATGTGAGACTGCCTTGATCTCCCTAACTGATAAATGGCTTCAAGCACTTGACCAAGGTAGAATAATAGGATCTGTATTTGTAGATTTCAGGAAAGCTTTTGACATGGTGGATCATGAAATCCTTTTGAGGAAACTAAAAATCTACCAATGTGATGAAAGCACAGTTAGATGTTTTACTTCATACTTAAGTCAGAGAACACAACATGTTTATATAAATAATGTTCTATCTGAACCTGGAACAATTAGATGTGGAGTACATTACTATTTATTTTATTTATTAATGACCTACCACTTGTACTAAGGGACTCAATAACATCTACAGATCTCTATGCAGATGACACAACATTGTCAGACATCCAAAACACAAAGCATAAACAAACTGGACAACTGGTGCACATGCAATGGCATGGTGGTAAATACTGGTAAAACTAAAATATTACTTATCTCAACACGGCAAAAAAGGACAAAACTTGATAGTGATGAACTATGTCTGACATGGAAGGATAGAAATTTGCAAATGTTCTGTCATGATAGACTACTTGGTGTTTTGGTAGACAATAACCTATCATGAACTGAACATATCAAACATATCAGTAAAAAAGTCAATTCAGGTTTATGGCTACTCAGTAGGTAAAGACACTTTCTCCCTGAAAGGCACAGAAAACTATTTTATAACAGTTACATACAACCCTATTTAGACTACTGTAATACAGTATGGGGTAATTCAAATGATAAAAACTTTGCAAAGATGGCACATCTTCAAAAAAGAGCATTTGGGCTAATGTCAATACAGAAAGAAAGCAAGGAAAATTTAGCTGGTAAGTTAAAAATATTACCTATTAAAGACCGAATCTGTTTGAGAAAAGCCAAATTAATGTACAGGATATTCAATAATAGTGCCCCTGAATATTTACAATCACTATTCCAGTATAGGCTACCTGGTAATACTCCCCACCTGCGATCCATGTCTACCAAACAGTATAAAATTCCCAAACCAAATAAGGAATTTTTTTAAAAAGTTTCCAATACTCTGGAACTTTGTTCTGGAATAGTAATCTAGTTGAGATTAGAAATGCCCACTCTATTTCCTTCTTCCAAACCCAGTATATCCAGTGGCTTCAAAGATGCAGCTAAAATAAATAAATTCTGTTGTATGAGGGCCTCAGGGTAGATTAGCTCTTAGCTAATTGAGTTACCCTCTTTAAATAAAGTCTTTATTATTATTATTATTATTATCTGTTTCCTCATTTATGCAAATGGCACAATACCACCTCATCTCGGCTATTTGTTTCATATGAGGGATGCCACTCTTCAATAATGGGTTTGCTTGTTTCAAAGCTTCTTGCAAATAGAACATGACAGTTAATATAATAATTGAAGTTTCTGTATGGAATCGGGTGACTGCATGCAGTTTTGTAGCTGCTTTATCTACTTTTTTGTTACCTTAATACCAGTGTGACTAGGCAGTTACCTAACAGCGCAAAATACTTTTTCCAGATTTTGTGAGCTAGTCATGTTTTCGTAAGACTTGGGGTTTCATGGATTTTCAGATTTAAGCTTTTGTAAGGCTTTAGGTGTTGAAAGGGAATCCCAAAAGATAATGAAATTAGTTTTATTGAGAGGTTTTGATATAGTTCAGTGTTTTGAGTATGATTGTAGTTTGGTGAAAATGGTGAATGTATCAGGCAACTGGCTATAAATGGTCCATAATGGGGTGTTGCAATAGCAGGTATAACTTTGTTTCCATCTTTCTTACAGTCAGTATACATAAATGTATGTCCATGAAAGGATCATCCTATTTTATTGAAGTTGCTTTAAAAAATGGAGATAATTGATTGAGTACTCTTGAAAGATCAAATACTTTGGGGGGATTTTATTAATGATGGTGCTAATTTGGGAATGGAGAATTTTACAACACTGGCAAGATTGATTTTATTCAGCTTGAAGACGAATGTGAATTCATATCTTGAAGGTGGAATGAAGTTGGTTTGCATCATCATTGTACAAAGTTTGGTGTTTGGGCCTCAAAACAACTTTATTATGTTGGACTGCTTGGATTTGAAAATATTTTGGTAGCATACCAAAAAGCTAATTACATTTGTCTGAGATAAAAACATAGAGGCTTCTTAAAGTGGAAGTTCTAAATCAGTAATAGAACAAACAGCATAAACCCTGATCTGCTAGCACTTTATTCAATGCAGTGCTTATTCAACTAGCATTTTCTTATAGAAGAAAATGCAAAAGGGTTACTTTTAGAAAATGCAACACTTTTGTTGAAGGAAACTGCACTTTTGTGTACTATGTTACATGTAGGCTCGTACAAATGTAACAAAAGAAAAGAGTGAAGTCAACAAGCTTTGTAAATTTTAACAAAATAATTTATTTTGCTAGAAAACAAGGTAAAAATATGAAATAGGTCTTACGGTTTGTGAATATAATCCAAATATTAATCCTAGAATTGAAAAATATAAGTCCTATCACTAAACAGTTCTAATTGAATCCAGGTTCGAATCTTGATGAAGTTCCAGTATGGAAGACGATGATGTCAGATGAGGTCATTTTACTGATGGCAACAATTCCTCATTGATACACATTTTATAACGTTCTGTTTAGAATTCCAGAATAAATTTCCACAGAATGTTTTTGTCCCAGAAATTTTATAAAAAAGAGCACTTGTGTAGTTTTCTAGAGAATATGAATTATTAAATTCCAAAAAATAGATGAACTTCAAAACAATCTGACATCAACAATAGAAACACCTTGTACCCTCAAGGTGTAAAGATACGACTGAATAAAAAACTCTGAGAATGAGTATTAAAACCCCAATTTTAGATCACATGGTGGCCCACGTGGTAACCCAGATGGAACAATGCAATAAAAGCGCACAGCCGATAGACACGTAAGCCTTAATGAATCTTACTATAAGATTCAATAAAAAAAGTTGTTTTACAAATTAGAGCTATCACGCAAGCAGATCATGACCTTGGTAATAGCCAATTGTTTCCACTCAATGTTTACAAAATCTATGAACCAGGGTGAGCTAAAAATAGTGCTGAAATAACCGTTATAATGTAATCTGGTCAAGCCAATTTTTGGAAAAGAGATTCAAATCCAATAAAAATTACCATTACAATAAAATGTAATGAAACAAAAAATAAAATCAAAAAAGAATTTAAAAACGAACACACAAGTAATTAAATTACATATATGTAACAACTAGAAGGCATTGTTTTGGTGATAAAAGGACTTGATGCTGATGACAAAACAATTTAATTCTTTTTGGAAAGAGAAACAGATGAAAGCACATTTATATGTGCATACTGAATAAGCAGCAAAAAAAATGGAATAAATAGAAAATAAAACAGTTTCAAGATGGCATTTTAGTGTTTGTGAGAAAGGTGGAGAGGTGGGTTTTTAAAGGGCATAGAAGAGGAACAAAAAGAATATTCCAAGCAGAGGCGCTCTGGGCAAGAGGGTAGATTGCACCTCAGGTTTTATCTAACTGGCAGATCTGAGTCTATGCTATATCACTGTTGATGCATGTACAACATAAAATAATTTTAAATCACATGCAGTGTCCAAACGTTGAAAGGCTGGTGTATTGTAAAAGCCTAGTGATTTTATAGTCAAAGGTCAACATAACAGTGGCTGAAAGAACAGTTGTTTCATGCAATAATGTTAGTTCTTCATAAATGGTCTGGATTAATCTTTGTAGATGGCTTGCACTTGAAGTAAGGAAGAAACATTGATTTTGGGGTCAAAACGTCAAAGATCAACTTTACATTGACTGAAAAATGTTCAGTGGTTTCTGCAAAAAACCTTGGTTCATGATGATATAACATTACCAAAGTTTGCAGATGGAATTCACTGTGATGGAAAGAAGAAAAGTGGTTCTGTGAGTGAAAACAGCTGTGATCTTAGGTCCAGATATTGATGTGCTGATTTCTCTATTTTGTAGTCGTTGGATCATCAAATTTGTGACTATTTCTAGTATAAATTCACCTGATGATATGTCCTATAGACTTTTCGTGTTCCAGTAAATTGATCACTATTTTTGTGTCTTTGAAAATGGACAATTAAAATAGATATTTGCGTTTGCAAGGCCACTCACTCTAATTTGAGGACCTGCCACGGTAAGTCCAGAACTGCTACTTAACAGACTCACTGGTCTTGGGCCTTATTTTTGCTGTAGTTTTTGCATGATAACTTCAGCTCTTGACTATGTAACCCTGACCAAAGTTTGTGGAAGTTTCTACATGAGGTGAGGAAGGTTTTTAATCCTGGGGTCATTGTTCAGGATCATTGTGATTTGAAGAAACATGATAACTTCAGCTCTTGACTATGTAACCTTGACCGAAGTTTGTAGAAGCTTCTACATGAGGTGAGGAAGGTTTTTGATCCTGGGGTCATTGTTCAAGATCATTGTGGTTTGAAGAAACATGGAATGTTTTGTGCTAGATTAAGTTTCTTGAGCAAACTTTTTGGATGGGGCATGCATTGAGGGTAATGTGTGTTGTGTTTTTGGATTTTTAACAGTCTGAGTCATATTGCTATGATGTCTTTAGTGGCAATTTATAGTGGTGTCTAGCACAAGGGCATCATCCCACAGAAATGTGGCGTCATGTCTCACCCAGTCACATTAATCTGACATCAGGCCTACCAATCCTAACACTTAAACCTCTTAATGCTGAGTGCCAAGTGAGGCTACTGCTTGTACCATTTTGATAAGTTTTTGGTACGACTCGGCCGGGTTCAAATCCACGACCTCCTGCTTCCGACGCGGACACTAGCCACTGAAGGCACCGGAATGGCCAATTTTGGGTAATAAAGGAGATAGTGATCTCTGCACTGTAGGTTGAGTTTAAGACTGTCCGCCTTGATTAAAAGGTCAAGGTGGTCAACAGTCTTGGTCTCCATGACAGATAAATGGATTACTGCATTAGAGCAAGGCAGTTAGTTGGATTGATACAAGTTGATTTTAGAAAAGTTTTTGACTTTTGTTGATCATGATATTCTTATCCACAAATTGAGCATTTATCAATGTGACAATTCAGTGATAGACTGGTTTACATCATATCTAAGAATGAGGAAATTGTATCTAAATAAATGGCATTTTTCTAATGGAGAACCAATTTCATGTTTAGTTCCACAGATCTAGGCCTTTGCAGTTTGCATTTGGGCTCATGTTATAAGCAAGTATATATGATAGGCATAAAATTTACACAGTTTATAGGACAGTGCAATAACATTTTCAGTGCGTGAAGTTTTGTGGTATGACTAAAAGAAATATTGTGGATTTGTTAGATTGAAAAGAAGATTGGACAAAAAAAAGAAGTTAGATGTTGCATGAAAGTAGGTCACAAAATGTTTGTACCACTCAGATATTGTCATACTAGGCAAACATACTTTTATGTTTTATGTTGCTGCCACATATCATAAAAGAAATAATTTTTGCTTCATAATCATAATCATCAGTAAGTGAGGATACAGCTAACCACCAATATACATGATAGTTACATTCCCAAATGTGGTTGCTTAACTTGAAAATGCGTAATACAGAATGTTTGGTTTCACTGCCTTTAATTTTCTTTGAAAAATTCATAATTCATTCAACTATAATACCATTCATTTTTGCTGTTTATGAATCCTAATTATTTTGTTTTAGACAAATAATTTCATTTTTTGTTCTAGTCATGACTAAAAAAGTGAAATTAAAAAAATTCGTAGGAAATCACATTAACACAAAATTCGCATAAATCGTAATCTCGTAAGTCAGCAGATACCTGTATTATTCTTGTCACCATGCATCAGTGCATCTTTTTGTCCATCAATTTGTCCATTTGTGACAAAGTTAATGTCCTCTCTGATTGCTTGGAGGATAAAATAAAAATGTAGACTGGATATGTGTCTAACGTAAGATGCACAACAATTCCCCCAGCCTTGTTTGTTATTAGGAACATTTCTTTAAAATCTTATGAATGAGGGGGTCTTTGCACAATTCACTTTGTTGTAACATATCCCACATGGTTGAATTATTTTATTGAAAGACTGTAGGTTATTGTAGATACGTGGTTGGTGTGGCTGCACAGTATAGTTAAAAAAAAATTTCTGGTCCAATATTTGAGGTAAATTTCCTGAAAAATTATCAAAATGGGAATATTTTTGTAAAATTCAGCATGTCTTTGTTAATCTTGTCCCACATTACTTGGAACGTTTTATCCATATTTTGTAGGCTTGATGTGTGGTTATGTAGATGCTCAATAATGTTTTACCTTTCTTTACTTTGTCACAGTTTTGTCAGAATGATTGTCAACAATGTTTTGAAATAAAAGTGTGATTTAAAAATTATTCTTTTGTCATTACTTCTTCTCATGAATTTCTTAAAGAATTTTATTATCCCTGAGCTTTTGCAATGTGCAGGGCTATATTCAGTGACTTTGCATGTTGGTCAGTCAATCTGTCTATTCATGACAAAGTTTATCATTGCCATTGTGTGTTGATCAGTCAATCTGTCAGTTCATGACAAAGTTTGTCATTTTCTTTGTGTGTTAGTGAGTCCATCTGCTTATTCATGACAGTGTTTGTCATTGCCATTGTTTGTTAGTCTGTTGATCTGTCTTTTGATGGCAAAGTTTGTCTGTGCCTTTGTGTGTTAGTCAGTCCATCTGTCTATTCATGACAAAGTTTGTCAATGCTTCTGACTGCACAGAATTTTACATATCAGGTAAAAAATAATTTGAGTCAAGCATAAGAGGGGTCTGGAGGAATTGTCAGCAATGGAGAACAAGTTTGGACCTAAACTAGTGTCTGAAATCTAGTAATCTGATTTGATAAAATGTTAGGTCTGACTTACATTTAACCTGTTAAATATCTTAAGTCAGGACTTTGAGACATAGTGAAATTGAGTCATAGTTTTTTAGTCTAATTTTACCAAACCTACAGTAGTAGATCCATGAGGGGGCTCTATACCAGTCACCCATTTGGTTTAAGTTTTCCTTCTTTACAATGTAATATGCAATGGTTTTGCCATCCCATCACACACAGGGATTTTTCCAATGGCATTGTCTGTTATCATTAGTTTCTTGCATGTTTTTTTATTTAGCATAGTTTCTGTTGTATGTACATATATAATCTTTATTGGTTTATTTATCTTGGAGGGTACTACCCCTACGAAATGATCATGAATAATTAATGAACTGGCATGAACTGTTCTTGAACGGTTCATGAACCCAGTTCATGAACCATTCACGAAAGTTCATCAAAAGGTTCATGAATTATTCAAGAATGTGCATGAACTGAAAATGGTCAATTCAGAAATTATTAGTTCATGAACTGTTCATGAACTTCCCCTCCAAAATGACCATGAATAATTCATGAACTGGCATGAACTATTCTTGAACGGTTCATGAACCATTCATGAAAGTTCATCAAAAGGTTCTTGAACAGTTCATGAATTGTCATGAACCAAATTAATGAACAGTTCAGTTCATGCACATTCATGAATAGTTCATGAACCTTTTGATGAACTTTTGTGAATGGTTCATGAACTGGGTTCATGAACCATTCAAGAACAGTTCATGCCAGTTCATGAATTTCTCATGATCATTTCGTAGGGGCTGGTCATCATTGTTCATGAACATGTGCATGAAATATTGGTGATGATGTAAATTGGAATGAATAATAACTTTTCTTCCTGAATCATAAAATAACATTGGGGGTGGGAGTTGTAAAATAGTCAAAAATACAACATATATTAGTTTGAAAAGCCTTCATTCATTTCAGATATATTTCTATAACAGCAAAGAACATCTAAACTGACAGTTTATATTCACGTTTTCGACTCCCTTCTCAGCACTTTTTGAATGTTCAGTAGTTTTTCAACAAACATTTTCCTAGAGGTACTGGGGCACTTGTATTTAAACAACTGTTCAGGCATGTTTAATTTTGATTGGTCAAGGGGCTGTCTTGGTGTTTCTTCTGACCTGACTGACTTTTTTCCAGAGAGTGATCTGTCGGTTAACTCCTCTTTTGTAAATACTTTCAAGGCCAACAATTTCATAATATTGTGCTCATTGTCACTATGAAAATTATCCAGCTCCGACTTCAGTTGTTCCATCTGAGTACAGGGTTGTTTGTCAGGTCCACTTGAATCTTTCTTGTTGCTGTCACTCAATGCCTGTTCCATCCTGACCATGCGATCTTCCAGTTTTCGCAGTTTCTTTCGCAACCTGTTAACTTCTTCCTCTAATTCTTGAATTTTTCTACTGTCTGATCTGAAATAAAAATCTCTTGTATTAGTACAAACTCAAAAATTTCTTTATAATTAAATTAGACTTTTCACAAAAAGTTCATTATGACTGCATCGGAATTATTTGAATCTTGAAAGTCATTTTATCATTAGAATACTCGACACATATGCCTAACAATTTGTGACTAATTTAAGGCCCCTGAGGGGACCCCATTATCCAGTAGTTTCATCTCTTTTGCCCCAAGCTGAAACAGTTTTTGTGAAGGTTGTTAAAATAACGGTTTAGAAATAAAATTGTCCAGAAAACAGCTTCCTTGGTTCAGTGCGGCAGTTAACCTTGTGACCCCAAATCAACAGGTTTCAGTCAATGCCATCTGTAATTGTTTTCAACCAGAAATCAGAATATTATTGGATGTGCAGACAGATGGATGGACATGATCATAACAATTACAACATGCCCTAGGAGCCCCCCTCCCCCCAAATGTTTCATTAGGATTCATCCAAAGGAGTTTCCTTTTACTTTGTCAAATTCATGGGAATAGTGACTCATTTTGCACAGTTCATGTTATTATTACCTCTTTGTGTCTGTTTTTGGCCTGGCAGTCTGGTGCATCATCAGCATCAAGTTTACCTGCAATATATAAGATGTAAAATACAATCATTAAGACATGAAGATCAAGCTATTTGAAATTAACTTCTGAAACATTCAATGAAGGCCATTCTACAAGGTGCAGCACACGTTAGCTAAAGTCTCAAAGTTATTAAAGTTAACTGCATACAAGTATTTCAAATGAACAAGTTTATTTTGCTATTTGATTCTTCAAGACATAAAATGTTAAAAATAGTGCTATTACATTATTATGCATAACTGTCTAGACCAAGGTAAAAATGTGGTTCTGGTAAACTGATGTACCTCATTTTAATGGCCCAAACCCTGCAACTTATTTTGAAAAATGATGTGTTCTAACATGAGCTACATAAAAAGTAATTATAAAATTAGTATAAGTGTTCCTACCATATTTTTCTCAGACCATTACCAGAACCACACATTTTTATTTTTGGATGTAAGCTAAATTTTCTAAATCTTTAGGACTGATGTTCTTATACTGCCTGATTCCTTTGTCTCAATTGTATTCTTCATTGGACCAAATTAAAAACTATATGGTTCTGATTAAAATGGGAATGTTATAGGGTAGGTTAAGATCTGTACTTTTCTAGTATTCGGTCTTGACATATTTAACTTAAAAATAAAGAGACAGAAATGTCCAGTTGGCAAGGAAAATAGGGTCGGTCAGTCAGGTAACCAGAACCAAGAGAATGAGCTGCCAGAAAATAACATAATTTTATAATTAGAGAGACCATGAAAATTGCAAGGAGCAAAGAGAAATTAGATGGTTCAGTTCTGTATGCCAGACAGCTTTTAACATGAGCGCTGGATGATTGTGCCGAGATGTAAAATACCCATCAAGTGAAAACGGCAAAATAAATATGCTCTCTTGGAGTAGCAATGGCTTGAAAAAAGAATGAGTGCAGAATTGTCAAAGGTCGTGACCATGACAGATTTGCTTCTAATCATAGTTGTGTATTCCGCTTTCAACAAAATGTCCTGCTGGATGTGGAACTGTCATAAATGAGTAATGTTTAAGCATGTTTTTTTTATTATACCTATGGCTACTGCTCCTGCACTTGTTCTAGGAGCTTGTGTAGCATGTACTGGCTGTATCTGTGTTACTGGTTCTTTATGAGAAATCACTGCAGCTTGTCCTGTACCCACTACACCAGGTGGATGGCTGTCACTTTGGAGTGGCTTTTCTCGTGTTGTAGGTAATGCAACAAGAGGCCAGAAAAATATTGGATCTCATTTATGCAGCTATGTAAGCAAATTGGGTCCACTTTGGTGTTGGAGTTGTTTTTCGTTTGAACATTCCAATTCTATGATTCTGCAGGCAGTGCATGGAACAGGCAATGTAATGCATCAAATAATAAAATTCAAGGAAGCACAGGGCCTACTGAGAAACGCTCTTCAGCTGAACTTAAAAAACACTTGGACAAATCTGAAGAAAGCTGATAATTGTGACCTTGCTGGTGCTGTCACCATATTGTCTGAAGATGAATATACAGCTGCTGTTCTTCCAACACTACGTACAAATGATGTATCACATGTGGAAAAGGTCACTAGAATAATGTTGAATGGGAGACAATTTTATTCTGCAAGTTACTCTAGGATGACAAAAAGAGTATGCAATGCTGTGTTGACAGATGAAGATAAAGCTGTTATGATCAAATATTTTGTTATGCTTGAAGAGGACAGAAAGGTATATGCAGTTGCTGTGTCACTGCATCATACAAATAATTCTAATATTGGACATTTTTCTGCTGGAAAACATCTTGTAGCTGTACAAATGGACTTGAATTGTGAACTGGTGTCAGTGGAGACATTTGTGGAAAATTTGTTCCTGATTGATGTGAAAATCAACGGTATGCAACAGTTCATTGCTAGAATGCCAAATATACATGGACATAGTGTTTTCAAATAAAGGATTGCAGTTTTATATGTCTATATCTGCAGATGGTAGAACAAATTCATTGAAATCTTTTATACAAAGTATATTTTGTTAATGCTGAACAGAAGATATTTGCCAAATGTTATAATCTAAAACTACCTCAGAGAATCAGAATAAAAACTCTACAGTTTAATTTTTGTGCCTTTAATTTATAAAACAAATCTTGTGAAGAAGTTTGTACGATGAATTTTCAGGAATATTTGATAGAAATAATGGTTTTGAAATGTCCTGAACATTTTCAATAAATATCATAGTTGCTCATCAAAGTTTTTGAATTGTTCATGATCAAAGTTCATGACATTTGAAGAACGTTTTAAAGTTATAATGGTTCATCAAAGTTCATCATTATGTTCATGAACTTCAGGTACATGATTCATCAAAATTCTTTAAATGTTCATGAACTTAGTTGAGGAACTTTCATGAATATTTGTTCATGAACTCAAATGATGAACTGATCATGAACATTTCAAGAATGTTCATGAACATTCAAGAACAGTTCATAATTGTTCATGAAGTCATGAATTTGTTTTCGCACTAGTAACTGACCATGGGCACAAGTATGTCACATTGACCTGCTTTTATATGTTCCAGTTTCTGTGTGCAAATTTTGCTTCAGCTCAGTTTTTCTGATACTGTTGTCTGTACAGTCATGTTGTGTGATGGATATATTCATCTTGGAGGGTACTACTCACCATAAAAGCAAGTCACAGTGATCTACTTTCTTGCTCTTTTGACTCTGCAATTTTTTTTTTAATTACACCCCAGCAGAACAGGCCACACATAGCATTCTATGAAAATTCTTGTTTTTATTAGCTGAAAACATTTGATCATGTTTACTTTCATTATTTAGGGTCCACATTGTATATATATACAATTACATATGCAAATTTGGTTTTGGTTTTTATTTCTGCTTGTATTAAAAGGTTCATTACACCAGTGATGTTTGGTGCTAAGATCCTCAGAAATTTTAAGATGGCATCTCTTGTTGGATCAGCAATTACATGCATTTTATGCTTTGCTCTGCCACCTCAGTGATGGATGTACAAAATAGCTCCCCACTCTTAAAAAACCAAAGTTGAAATGTCAGATAAAAAAGAATGTTCGATGCATTAATGCATATGAACACTAGCTAGTGACAGGACTTTTGTTTGTTCATTACGTAGGGCTGGTATTGTGTCTTCCATAATTGGTTGTTGGTATTTCAAACTGAGGTACAGTCTAATTTCTTTTGATTAGTCTTGATTAATCAAATTGAGACAAAATCTGATATCTTTTTGTAATGATTGTTCATTCCACTTCCCTAATTTTACAATAATGAAAATTTAAACTGGCCTTGCATGAATCTGGTGTTAGTCATATTGGTAGCATTTCAACACATACTACTGCATTTGAACACCTTGTCAATGTACACATGATACTTGTCTGTGTTTCCATATGCATCAGGTACTTGTTGTTTTGACATGTGTATTAATCCTTTTATCAACATGGAAGCTAAAAACTAGATCCTTCATCAAATTTGTTTAACCTTTGTTATGAGGAAATATCCAGATTTCTTGTATTTCCTTTCAACAGGTGATTTAATTTCAATACAGGAGTAATGAAAGACCTTCAATTCTTTTTCTCATTATTTCAAACTAAAACAAGGACTTCAGTGGTATGAATGTTTCTTTCAAAAGATTAATGTTAATTTTGAACTTTGAGATAAAAAGCATGACTAACACAAGAATAATTGAAGATATGAAAAAGATTTTCTCACAGATTAATATTCATTTAAGATGCAGCATGTAATTATGACAGGAATGTAGCTGAAATAATTTGTCTTTGAAGACATTATTTCAATAAAGTATGCTAATCTGTTCTCTTTTCTTGTCTGCCACGTTCTTACTTGTATAATGAGGATATATAATTTCTTTTTTTTTTGTTGTTTTCTTTAAATATTACTTGCTGGGTTGGGTAGTGTTTGTAAAGCACTCCTCACAATAAGGTCTTTAATTATACCGGGTAACAGTTTCTGTTATAAAGCAACTCATGACAGGAACCATGTTGTAATGTTCATATTGGTCATGGATCCGATTTCATTAAGAGTGGTAGTGAAATTATATATCATGTACATCATAATAAGATGGTCTCAATAAGGCAATCTCAATATAAGGCAGTCTCACTATAAAGCAGTCTGTTCTGTGCAACTCAATGGACTGCACAATAATGAGAAAGTACTTTATCTGGAAAATGCATCTTTTCTTTATAAACAAAATACTTATTCATTCATTAATGGCAAAAAGTTCATGTCAGCTGTTTTTAAATGTTTTTTTTTTAAAGTTCCACTAGAGAAGTACTTCCCAGCTACAAGCCCCCCCCCCCCAACAAACTGTTTATGCAATTTTATACAGGATATAGGGTTTATTTCTATTCACCATTGTGTTTATATTGTTATGCAGACCATTGTTTGTTTAAGTGCTTGATTTGTTTTATTTGCTGATTTTACTTGCACTTTTAATATGTTATTGGCTATATCATGCCATGGAAATGGGAACTAAGATCCTTTCACAATTTAGATACACCAAGGCAGTTGACCCCTGTTGACCTAGGTTGATATTGTACCCATGATCCTTAGATTATGGGTCCATTGCTTAACTATGTGAACTGCTATGGCTCTCGGGTTTTGATATACCTATTACAGTATCATTAGAGCTAACCTTATTTTTCATCATTGTTCTTGCCACTTTTAGAATTTACTTCATTGCTGCAGCTTTGTGAGAACAAGTGCATTATGTCTCCCCTGAATTGAGCAAAGTCAAATCTGTTTATGGTGTCAACCTGGTCTTTTGCCAAATGACCTGTATGGACAGGTGTCCTTTATAAAGAAAGTCACCCAAATGAGTAGCCAGAATGTAAGAATAGCAAGGGTTGCCAGGAGATATCTGTAGCAGTATTTAAAATTCTGAGGTTCAAAAAAAGGGATGCTATATCTATATTTGTTTATTATTTTACCAAACCAATAGAAGAAAGTCTAAACTGTAAACTTTTAATACATATATAATGAATGAATTTACACAAATTTGACCATTTTATAAAGAAACTAAACATACACTGCTCCTTTTTTATGCAGTTTATGCCCATAAAAGCATACTGCCTTATTAGTAAAGGCACCTTTTATTGAAGTATATACCAGCCAAACAGTGTCATAATAGTGGACGGCCTTATAAGGGAAGGAGTCTTATATTGAGTTACATCCCAACCAAAGTATCATAATATTGTAATGCCTAGGTGAAGGAGATATCTCAGCCAAACTGCATCAAAATATTGAACTGCCTTTAAGTTGTGCAGCCTTATATTGAGTTATATCCCAGCCAGACATTGTCAGAATGGTGTACTGCCTAAGTAAGTGAAGGAGACTTATATTGAGTTATAGCCCAGCCAAACAGTGTCATAATAGTGTACTTCATTATAGCTGTATAATTGAGGGAGTCTTATATTGAGTTGCATTCCAGCCGAATTGTGTCAGTTTATATAGTCTGTTGCCTTTTTAATGAAGGAGACTTATATTGAGTTATATCTCAGCCAAACTTTGTTAAACAGAATAAGAAAATGAGAATATAATGAAAAGGTTACTGCATTTGTATGGGAAATATGAACTCGTTTTGTTGGATGGATATACTGCACTCCCAAGGTTGTGCAGTATATCCATCCGAAAAATTTGTTCATATTTTCTCATACAAATGCAGTAACCTATAAATATCCCAGCCAAACTGTAATAATAATGTACTGCATTATAAGGGAAGGAGTCTTAAATTGAGTTATATCTCAGCCAAACAGTGTCATAATAGTGTACTGCATTGCAAGTGAGGGAATCATTTTTCGAGTTATATCTCAGCCAAACAAAGTCATAATAATGTAATGCATTGTAAGTGAGGTAGTCTTATATTGAGTTATATCTCAGCCAAACAATGTCATAATAGTGTACTGCGTTATAACTGTATAATTGAGGGAGTCTTATATTGAGTTATATCTCAGCCAAACAGTGTTTTAATAGTGTATTCCTAAGTGAAGGAGACTTATATTGAGTTATATTCCAACCAAACAGTGTCATAATAGTGTACTGCCTTATAAGGGAAGGAGACTTATATTCCAAACTGTGTCATAATAGTGTACTGCCTTATAAGGGAAGGAGCCTTATATTGCATGATATTCAGCCAAACAGTGATATAATATTACATAAAAGCACAAGAATAGGATACTAAATGCTTTGAAATCATATTCTGTTGGATGTACCATATATATTTTTTTAGAGTTCAGATTTAACTGTACCTCATTGACCCAGATCTTGTGTTGCATACTACGCTGGCAGATCTGGGTCTTTGTAGTATTTAGGACTTATCAGAAGAACAAAACAAAATAGACTCTGACCTGCCATCACATGATCTGACAACTGATTAGGGTCTGTATTTGCAGCTGGGCCTAACTTGTACACAAATATATGGTATGTCTTTATTATGTTGTACATATGAATAAATCCTTCGAATCATTGAATGCTAAGAATCAGGGTAATCTTTGCCATTCTGTGATTTGATTTAGTTGAATCACTAAACAAGAAAAAAAATTTGGGGTGTTCAAACCTGAGGTTAGGTGTATAACAATTAACTTTGTATTCACAAACACCATTAAATTGAAAATCTTGTACAATACAATGCAGTGTTCTTGCCAGATAAAGTATTGAAAATGAAACAAATCTTTAGATTTTATAATTCAGTTAGATATTTTTACAATCTTCTCTGCTCATCGGAAATTTGTTTTGTGGTTCCTAGGATTAAAAAATATTGAAAGGTTACAGTAATAACTTTATTTTTGGTGGTGAGAAATAACACTGATGATAGTCGAACATCATCAAGGCAAAAAGCACAAAGTCAGATTTTATGAAACTTCACATGCTGCATGATATAAAGACATTTAATTATACTGTTTACACTTCATTATAAGTTGATTCCAACAGCAAACAAAATATAATCTGATCTGCCATCACATAATGTAACAGCAGATCAAATTTTATGTAGTTTGTTCTACTGATTTCTCCCAACAGACTGTATAGATCCAGATTGACTGGTGTACTATGCAGTTTGCAGTTGTACTTAAATTATAAGTGAATATATATGGTAACTTATTTCAGACAGGAATCAAGATTTGGGAATTAGGATGCATTTAACACTTGTTTATATTCATATAATGAAGTCATGGTTGGGTGACGTCTATAACAGCAATGTTGGATGACTTCCATAACAACATATATAGATTATGGCATTATCTGGAGGGGCTATTGGTTTTCATTAACCAATAATTAATATTAAGTGAAAAACTTAAAGCAAAAATAATAAAACAAAATTTAAACAATGGTATCCATGACCTTGCCCATCCTGTAAGAGGGGCATGGGTTTGGTTTGGTTTTGTGGGTTTATAAACATTTTTCACCTCATGATAGGCTGGCTACACATGGTGGTTTAAATACCAGTATATTTGGTGGAGGAAGAACCAGTGAAATCCCCGGGAAGAACCAGTGACCCATTGGAAGCTACTGGCAAGCTTTCTTACATGCCCATGTTGGCTGAGCCGAGACTGAAACCCATCTGGACAGAGGTGAGATGTCAGTAATCTGTAAAAGACAAGTGGCTTTAGACCACTTTGCCACCCCAGGGCCAGTTGGGGCTATGGTATGGCCAGTTGGGGCTATGGTATAATCAGTTGGGGCTATGGTATGGCCACTTGGGGCTATGGTATGGCCAGTTGGGGCTATGGTATAATCAGAGGCTTTATAGTGAGGGTTCACTGTAATTTTGACACATTTATTGTGGCTACTGACTGCATTGAGAAGGTTACTGCTATATGAAGGACATTTATATAGCAATAAAGTGACAGATAGTGACCATTATGAGCAGGTGGCCATGGGTGAAAGTGACAGAATGAGTGAATTGGACCCTTATGAGCAGGTGGCCTTTATTGAAAGTAACAGACTGAGCAAATATGATTTTGTGAGTATGTGGCCTTTATTGAAGGTAGCAGACTGAATTAATCTAACCTGTGTGAGCAGGTGGCCTTTATTGAAAATGACAGACTGAATGAATATGATCTTTTTGAGTATGTGGCCTTTACTGAAGGTAGCAGACTGAGTTAATCTGACTCATGTGAGCAGGTGACCTTTATTGAAAATGACAAACTGAGAGCAGGCGGCCTTTATTGTAAGTGACTGACTGAGTGAATATGATCTTTGTGAGCAGATGGCCTTATTGAAGTAACAAACTGATTTAATCTGACCCTTATAAACAGGTGGATGTTAGGGAAAGTGACAAAGTAAAGCTGTCCCTTTTGAATAGGTGTCCTTTATTAAAAGTAAGAGACTGAGTGAATCTTAACCTTATGAGCAGGTGACCTTGGGTGAAAGTGACAGACTGAGTGAGTTGGACCCTTGTGAGCAGGCAGCCTTTATTGAAAGTAACATACTGAGTTAATCTGGCCCTTGTGAGCAGGTGACTTTTATTGAAGGTAACAGACTGAGTGAATAAGACCCTTTTGAGTAGGTGGCCTTTTTTAAAAGTAACAGATAGTGTGAATTGGACCCATATGAGCAGGTGGTCATTATTGAAAGTGGCAGACTGAGTGAAGATTTCCCTTGTGAGCTGGTGGCTGTTACTGAATGTGACCAACTGACTGAATCTGACCATTTTGAGCAGGTGATCTTTATTGAAAGTAACTGACTGAGTAAATGTGACCATTATGAGCTGGTGGCCTTGATTGAAAGTGACAGACTCAGTGAATCTTATCTTTTTGAGCAGGTGGCCTTCCTTTGTAAGTGACAGTAAGTGAATCAGACCCTTACGTTCAGGTGGCTGTTATTGAAAGTGACAAAGTGAATCTGACCAATGGGAGTAAGTGCCTGTTATTGAAAGTGACAGTGAGTGAATCAGACCCTTATGAGCAGGCGGCTGTTATTGAAAGTGGCAGACTAGGTGAATCTGATAATTATGAGAAGTGACAGTGACAGTGTGAATCTGACCCTTATGAGCAGGTGGCCTCTTTTTAAATTGATAGGGCGAGTGAATCTGACCCTTATGATATGACTGAGTGGCATTGATTGACTGTAACAGATTGATTCAGTCAGCTTTTTATGAGCAGGTGACCTTTATTAAAAATAACAGACTGAGTAAATCTGACCTTTATGAGCATGTAGCCTTTACTGAAAGTTACAGTTACACTATAAATGTTTTAATATATATATTTTAGATACCTTTCTCAAGAACGTTTTGTGGTAAGGGTTTGTGAGTCCATGGTTTACATTATTATTTCAATACTAGGTCATTATGACCTATTTTTTTACTTCCCATTACATACATCTTTGGTTCTATTTGGGTTTGTCATTGTATCTTAGTTTTAGTATAATCTGTTTATTGCTATTCTATGGAAAATGATGAATAGTTGTTCTGATTATCATAAAGAAAATTAAATAAGTTAGATCTGAGGCATTTTGCAAAAGATAATTAATGCCAAGGCTTGTGTATTTTGTGTTCAGTCAAATTTGTCTTATGTTTACAGGAGTTGGATCCAGTCTGTCATCAACTGTACGAGTTCTACCGATCAAAAGAACACGAATTGCGAAGATTTGCCTTGGAGTTCCTCCCAACACTAATATGGCTGTACATGTCACTGCTGAGCAGGGGAAATAAGAATGTATGTTGCACACTTGAATTATTTCCCTTATTATCATTCAGACTTTCTCAGTTTATTTTTAGCTCCTTTAAAATAGCTTCTCCTAGCAAAACTTACTATATATATATATATATATATATATATCTATATATATATATATATATATATATATATATAGAATATATGTATAGTATGTACGCTGTATCAGTGATATACCACGAGATGTATAAATTTTTCATTAAAAGGAAACGAAGCTTGCTGAGTTTCCTTTTAATGAAAAATTTATACAAGTGGTATATCATTGATACAGCGTACATACTGTACATATATTTTATTTATATCACATACAAATACATATATTTGCCCTTTGAACGGGGTTCAGATTTACTACAGGCAGCTGTGTATTGACCTAGTGAATGAACTCCTCACATCCCCGAGTGTGTGCGCTACAAAATATAGTTCTATGCCTTTTGTGGCTATTTGCAATCACCTTTGTACATTGATAAGTTGATTGTTTTCTTTTTTTGGTTTCTATTTTTCTTCACATTGATTAAATCAGTATAATACACAGTTATGATTTAAACATGAAAAATGGTTTTAATAAAAAAAGTAGAGCACTATGAACACTTGGTTAGCTACGCCATTCACATGAATGCAATGCCATTCACCTTCAGGCTCATGGATATTAATGTGGAATAGAAACTAAGCAAAATGACGAACCAACAAGAGGTAATTAAAATATTTTAATATATTTACAGTTGATCCAAGTCATTATTCTGCTTTAGCAACAGTACAACCAACCATAATTTGTCTCTCTCTCTCGTCGGTTTGACTTTAAAACTCTCTATCTCTCTGTCTCTGTCTCTGTCTCTCTCTCTGGTCGGTTTGACTTTAACACACACTCTCACTCTCTCTCTCTCTCTCTCTCTCTCTCCATAAACTCTGTCTCTGTCTCTGTCTCTCTCTTCCTGGTCGGTTTGACTTTAAAACTCTGTCTCTGTCTCTGTCTCTCTCTTTCTTTGGTCGGTTTGACTTTAAAACTCTCTCTCTCTCTCTCCCTCTCTCTCTCTCTCTCTCTCTCTCTCTCTCTCTCTCTCTCATCCTTTGGTCGGTTTGACTTAGCTTTTACCATCATTCATAAGTCCAGAGATATCATGGGATGACACAAACAAAATCCCTCTACATTTGTCATTTCATAGATTTTAGCTCGTATCTTGCTACGATGGGAGAGAGAGAGAGAGAGAGAGAGAGAGAGAGAGAGAGAGAGAGAGAGACCTTTGGACATTTTCATATTTAAATAATAATAATCAATTTTTTAGAACATTATAGGATGTTTATGAAAAAACTACAGAACAACATTAAATACATTACAGTATGTGTATCACGTAACCGAGGAATTTACTGGTTTGCAACTTTGTATCATTGATAAACACTGTCGATAAATCCCAAGGAAAGTGCACACATATCGTTACGACGAATCATATTCTTGTAGGTTACTTGGTGTAATTTCTGTTTCAAGGTTTTAATCCAGCCCAAATTCCTTTTCTCTCTCACTCCACATTTCTGCGCAGTTTGTCCGTTATGCATGAGAGGGGAGGGGAGAACAGAAAGCAGAAAGAATTGTGATGAAAATGTGTACCATATTAAATTCATTTAGAAAACGGGGATTATTAATACTTTTCATCGTTATTTTCATACGTCACTAGTGACTAATTTGTGGAAATTGATTATTGATCTAGAATCAACTGCAGACGCTCGCGAGAATGTTTATATATGTGTATTATTGCGCCATGGGTGGATCACAATTTGATATACCAATAGTATTGGTATATCAAATTGCTTTATACCAACACTTTAAATGCATGTTATGTTTTAATGTATGTGGTATAAATATATATATATATATATATATATATATATATATATATATATATATATATATATATGTGTGTGTGTGTGTGTGTGTGTGACTATAATGTGTGTGTGTATATATATATATATATATATATATAATATATATATATATATATATATATATATATATATTTATTTTTAGTAGTGAAATAAAGAGATGTGTCATAAACATTGGTTATTCCCCTTGTAGTACTGAAAACGTCCTCATTTGTGATCTCTCTTGATATCTTGATGACTTCCTTGTTTCAAGGAAAGAATTGAGCTCTGTATGCCAGTCCAAAAAATGTTATTTGTCAGAATTAGATAATATCTGCATTCATTTTGTGATATAAATGAGTGTCCTATAATTTCCTGGATTGCAAGATCAGTACAAACCCTATGACATATGTGACATCAGTTTGGGACACAGCCATACAAAGTAGTAGGTACTTTCATTTTCATTTCAGATTTCTCCATTATAGTTGATGTTTATTATGATGAGTGTAATATAGGAATGAGGTTTGAGTTAACATATATTCTTTTGTAATGATTTTCCAGTTTATCTTTTTACTTAGCATACCGATTATTCATTGTTTTGTGCTGAGTTAATGTTAGTGTGTTGTTGAACCTTTGAAAGGCATGACATAGGCATTGCATTGAATAGTAAAACAGAGTTATTACTTTGAATGGAAGACAGAGGTATTACTTAGAATGAAAGACATAGGTATTTCTTTGAATGGTAAGATGTATGTATTATTTTGAATGGAAGACATAGGTGACCGTATTATTTCAAATGGAAGACACAACACAACATAGGTATTACTTCGTATGGAAGAAAGAGGTATTACTTTGAATGGAGGACAGGTATTACTTTGAATGGGAGACAGGTATTACTTTGAATGGAAGACAGTTATTACTTCGAATGGAAGAAGAGGTGTTACTTTGAATGAAAGACAGGTATTACTTTGAATGGAAGACACAGATATTACTTTGAATGGAATACATAGGTATTACTTTGGGACAATATTACTGTATGCCTGATGTTTATAAGTGATGTGCTAGGATACATGTTTAGCTTGCTTCATGCCATTTGCAGGCTTTATAATATGTTCCACAGAACCCATGTTCATTTGTGTGAATACCAATTTTATTCCATTGCTTAAAAATATGGCATTTACAATGGTACTTAATTCAAGGATTGGATTGGGTCTTCACAGAGGGATAATTGTTCATTTGGGTCTTTAAAACCATTGTTAGATGAACATTTTGGTACCCCCACCCCATACAAGATAATTTACATCATTGTTTAAATTACTGTTTTAAAGAACTTAAGAACAAATTGGCAGTAAAAGTAAATTTCTTTCTCAATTTGTAGAGTTTTCATTAAAAATTTAATTTCCATTTCAAATTTAAACATTTCTTCGTCATATTGTTGACTGTTGAGCATGCCTTGAAAGGTAGCTTGACATGGGTATCACTTTGAATTCTGTTTCCATCCATCTGTCACATCCTAGATTAACCTCATTGTTTTTTTTGTTTTTTTTCCTTACTCATTAAATGGGAACTATCGTAGCTCAGCAGGTGGGTGTTGGATTCATAAAATCCAAGGTTAAAAAATATGATATCCATTCAGGCCTGCCTAGGTTGGCTGACTCACGCTATATTTGGTAGAGGAACTTAGCTCCCATTTTCACAACATGATGTAGCCATTTATGTGTTAAAAGTGCTGTGAAACCAACCTGTATTAGGTCAGTGAAAGGCAGGTTTGACAAAAGAGGTGTCACTTTTCAATAACTTGTATCTTGTAATTGGTTGATGTCAACTGGTGACTACAATTACACTGGGATGGTAATCCGTGCAATGGTAAATGATACAAAAACGAACAATAAACCTTCTGTAAAATTACATCATGTTCAGTCTGTCTCAGATTTCAAACAAGCAGCACAGACTTTCATCTGCCAGGAGATTAGAACTGGAGATAAAACAACTCTGAGCTTGAGTCTGCAGTTAAGTTTCCACTATCAGCCAATCAGAAACTAGCTTTAAAATATGATGTCACTAGTGATTGCTCTAAACAAAATCTTAAGAGCAAACTCAGGTCAAGAACTTTATGATTTCCAGGCTTGGATCTGTGCTGTTTATATTTGTTTGAATCAGTGTGCTGTTTGATTTCCAGGCTCGAATCTGTGCTGATTCAGTTCGGGTTTTGCTATGAATGGGTTTTTAGGGTATATAAGTTGTTTGATTTTGGTATTTTAAAAGCATACAAAATTGTTTTTAGAAGAATTTTAGAATGGTTGAAATGTGTTTCCAGTATGGGTTTTAAAAGAAAATCAATATTGTTTGGGTAAGATCAGTAGTTTTATGGCATTTACTTAAATAATAATAATAATAATGAGGACTTTGTATAGGGCCTAATCTTTAGAAGCTCTAAGCGCTTTACAACATTTGACAACACTTAAAAAAACCCATATATAATGATATGATTACAAAAGTAGAAACAAACACCACGAAAGTAGAAACAGAAAATATGCTGTAAATATTTAAGGCAAGGATACATTATTAGGTCTTTAAGTCTGTTCTTGCAGTTGAAATAGGTGAGTTTTAAGAGCGCTCTTGAATGAGATCACTGTGTCTTTGTGTCTAAGTACAGTGGGCAATTCGTTCCACGTTGCTGGGCCCTGGTATGCAAAAGAGCGTTGTCCATATGATTTCATCTACATAGTGGGAATAATGAGAATACGAGTGTCAGAAGAGGAGCGTAAGCATCTTGCAGGTGTGTACACATGGGTGAGGTCAGATAGGTATGTTGGACTGGAGCCCGTCAGTGAAACGTAGCACAGAGAACAAATTTTGTGTTTAATTATGGATCGTATGGATAGCCAGTGTAGGGTACAGAGCAGGGGAGAGGCGTGCTCTGATCGTGGTACTCTAAGGATGATTCGAGCAGCTGTATTTTGAACTTTTTGAAGTTTCTGAAGTAGATATTGAGACGAACCAGACAGAATTGAGTTACAATAGTCCAGTCTTGAAAGTACTAAGGAACACACAAGTGTTTTGGTGGCATCAACTGAAAGATACTTGCGAATGGAGCTGATTCGTCTCAGCTCAAGATATGCAGCCTTGCATATGTTCATGACATGTTGGTGCAACGAGAGAGTACTGTCGAGAGTGACACCGAGGTTTCATACTGACTGTGTGAATTTAATGTTGGTGTTGCTGATATTTATTGTCAGAGGTAAAGGATGTGAATGAGAAAGTCTTTGTGTTGTAATCAGGATGGCTTCAGTTTTATCATCATTCATCTGCAGCTTGTTACATGTCATCCATGATTTCACATTGGAAATGCACCTCTCTACACCTTGGATGGTAGCTTCAACTTTAGTTGGGTGGCTAGATTTGTATATTTGGGTGTCATCAGCATACAATTGGTGAGACACTGGATGATGATCTATGACACTTGAGAGTGGCTGAGTGTATAGAATGAAGAGAACAGGTCCAAGAACAGACCCCTGTGGAACACCACAGCATAGATCAACTGTGCTGGAGTGTTTTCCATTTGCGGACACAATTTGTGTCCTGTTGACCAAGTAGGACTTGAACCATAGTAAGGCCGTATCATGAATACCAAATACATGCTGGAGACGGTGAAGTAATATATCATGGTCTATAGTGTCAAATGCTGCAGACAAGTCAAGGAGAGTGAGGACTGTAATCTTTCCGCCATCCAAAGCAGAGAGAAGGTCATTGACTACTTTCAGAAAAGTAGTTTCAGTACTGTGGCAAGGGCGATATGCAGACTGTACACTGCTAAAATGACTGTTTGAATTCAGATGAGATACAAGTTGGGATAGAACAACTTTTTCTAAGATACACCAATCTGTATTGGTGGTTTCCATGGTAACAGTTTAATTTCCCAGAGCATTGATTGGTACAGACTGTGATCAAGAAAAACATGTAACAATGTAATTTTCACCTTTAGATGAAGCACTAGGTACATGTAAATGTCAGCATAAAATCCCAGTTGTGGTAACTTTTGCAGAAAACAAAACACTTTACACAGCACTTAGCAAAGAATTTTGCACTTTTTTCATGTTTCTGTTATGGTTAGAGATTTCTAAAAAGGGTGTGATTGGTCTTCTTATATATTCAATCAACATACTGATTACTTTCAAACCCTCCTAAAGCTAGGTTTGTATAATCCGGATGAAGATTTACAACTGTTGTATGATATTAAATTATGTTAATGTTTGATTTTGTCTTGTTATGCATGGTTGTATCTTGTTATGTGTGGCTGTATCTTAGGTGTCGTTGCGTCTTGTTAGGTCGGGTTGTATCTTGTTTTGTATATATAACACCTTTACTGCCCATGAAATTAAGAACATGAGAAGCTCAGAAGAAATAAACAGACGGAATACTGTGCTGAGTGTGTTCCAAGATGAACAGCATTATAGAAAATAGTACCGTTTTAATTGTGTTCTAACCTGAACATCATTATAGAGAAGGAGTACTGTCTTAATTGTGTTCTAACCTGAACATCATTATAGAGAAGGAGTACTGTCTTAATTGTGTTCTAACCTGAACATCATTATAGAGAAGAAGTACAATCCTGAGTGTGTTCCAAGATGAACATCATTATAGAGAATAGTACTGTCTTAATTGTGTTCTAACCTGAATATCATTATAGAGAAGGAGTACTGTCTTAATTGTGTTCTAACCTGAACATCATTATAGAGAAGGAGTACTGTCCTGAGTGTGTTCCAAGATGAACATCATTATAGCGAAGGAGTACTGTCTTAATTGTGTTCTAACCTGAACATCATTATTGAGAAGGAGTACTGTCTTAATTATGTTCTAACCTGAATATCATTATAGAGAAGGAGTACTGTCCTGAGCATGTTCTAAGATGAATGTCATTATAGAGAATAGTACTGGCTTAATTGTGTTCTAACATGAATATCATTATAGAGAAGGAGTACTGTCCTGAGCATGTTCCAAGATGAATGTCATTATAGAGAATAGTACTGGCTTAATTGTGTTCTAACCTGAATATCATTATAGAGAAGGAGTACTGTCATGAGCATGTTCCAAGATGAATGTCATTATAGAGAAGGAGTACTGTCTTAATTGTGTTCTAACCTGAATATCATTTTAGAGGGAGTACTGTCATGAGCATGTTCCAAGATGAGTGTCATTATAGAGAGCGAGTACTGATCTTAGTGTGTTCCAAGATGAACAGCATTATAGAGAGGGAGTGCTGTCCTGAGTATGTTTGAACAAATCTCTGTCTTGATAGAGAGCAAAAGCAAAAGGCTAGAGATGTGTTTGTAAAACACATGTCCCCTCTTCCCTGGTGTAAACTGTAATGTCCAAGTCCATATGGTTGTAAAATGTATGAAAATTTGAAAAATTTCTACATTTTATGCTCAATCATACTACTACATTTTTTGTTTAACAAAAAGTCTAAAATTAAAAAAATGTGTTTAAACAGTTGAAAAATGGTTAAACTCACAATGGCCTAATCATGTCTTAGGACCTACTCATATGCCATCTAAATATCCAATTTAATCTGGTTTTGCTACAAATCTTTTTCAGCATCTTGTGTCCAAGGTAGTGCAAACAAGGGTTTGATAATAAAAGAGTCCAAGACCAAGAAAAGGTTCAAAATGTGCAAAAATTGAAAAATTGATAAAATGACCTGGAAATTTAATTAGGCCATTTAAATATTTTTAAAAATACTTGGAATTGAAAAAGTAAATAAAACTTAAGAAAATTTGATTTTGTTAATAATTGCTTAAAATTCTATCAGGTCATCTATATACATTATATGCATACAAACATTTCCTCCAAAATTTCTCTTGCCTATATTTGCATGATGGTAGTAGCAAGGATTTCATTGGTCAATGAAGTTTAATTATGTACCAGATGTACAATGTATATTTACACAGTGTCTGTTCTAGAATACACTAAATTGCTGGAGTCATGGTGATTAAAGAGAAGAAAGAAAATCAAATAAATGTGTGTGAAAATCAAAAAATTTAAAACCCTGTACCATTATGTCTTCATTATACTCCCCATGGTGAGAAGACTTTTTGAGATAAAGTAGTCAAATTTGGTATGTGTATGTATATGACCTGATTTAGATTTTCATGCTATTATAACATTTCTCATTTTTCTTAATTGTTGTGTTGTACAAACATAAATCTTGATTGTTTTTTATGCTTTTTGGTTCAATACTCTCTGTAGATTTACTCATTGTGGATAAGCGGGCGAGTTCTATTTAGCGTGTAAGATATCTTGATTCTTCCACCTAATTACAGTGAAATCTATCCTGGTAGACACCTCCATAGTAAGGACATCTGATCCTTAAGGACAATATTTCTGATCCCCTTTCTTGTATCAGTGACATTTTTAAACCTCCATTTAAAAAATTATACCTGTCAGTGAAGATAAATTTAAGATGACCCCTCTGTGTGTGTGTGTCTTTATAGACGTGTTTCATGGTAACTTGTATCCAATGACCTACATTTAGGTCAACATTTTTTCCAGGTCTATAATGATGTATCGGTGATCTTTTTAAACCTCTTTATAAACAACACTTGGCCATGTGTGTATTTTCTTTGTAAACATGTTTCAGAATAGCTTCTATAGAGATTGCTAACAATTTTATAAAAATTCTAAGTTCTGTAAAAAATTTCTTCTTCTGAAAGTCAGTATCATTCGAGACCGGCTTTAACTAATTCTAATTAAAGATGGCCTAAGATGAAGGTCTTCCAAGATTATGTTTATCGTCGTCTTTGAATTTTTACTCTTTTTTAATTTTTTCTTCTGTGTTCACGAATGTTATTGGGAAAGAAACTTGAGCAGAGTGCTTCAATTTCTTCATTGGTTCATGAGAGATATGTACATTTAGATGGTATCATGAAAACGAGCATTAATTGGCAAAGAATAGCTATTGCTATAGTCGTTACTTTGATCCTTCAATTAGTCAGTAGTATCATCATAACTGCAAGAGAAGATGTGGAGAGCTTTCATCTTCAAATTACATTGTACAATGTAGTCAATGAGATTGCAGTAATTAATATTGATTCCGAAACCTGGATTCCAGGGATATTGCATGGCAATACTGCTAATTAGTACGTGCAGGCAGGTGATCTATGATAATGTACAGCCTGAAGGTAGTTGATTCCAAGCTTTCAGGAATTTATAGATTTTTTGGCATGTGTTAACTTGCTTGTAGGAAATTTTTGTCGTGAGAACTCACAATGTTCTTCATTTATTTGGTATGGTTGAAGAAGGAAAAAGACTAAATTTCATCTTTCTGTTCCGGATCTTAACTTTTCATTGGTCTTGAAAACTTCAATCCATCTTTTTTCAAACTGAATAATATGTCATTTATTTTCTGTCAAAAAATATGTAAGAAGTGGAAATAAAAGGCTTGTTTTAGATGTACATGTATAAGATCTAACATTAGAACTAATTTAAATTTATTAAACAAGTTAAATAACCCGTATCTTTTGCAATTCTTGACAAGCAAAGAGATTTAAGTTATTCAGCAAGTTATGAAAATTTAATTTCAAAAGAGCACAAGTACAAAATGCTACTATCATATGATCAAAAAATAATTTTATTGATTATCATCACAATATAGTGTATTGAAATGACAAGTATATTTGGATGCTTGAACATTATGCTTTTGTTTTGTATGACGTCATGACATTATTATTCACGATGTGTGATCTGAACATGCTATTACATTATTTGGTATCAGAAAGATAAGAAATGACTAAATTTAATAACTTGGTGGTCATTTGATAAATTTCATTTACATGATATAATAGAGATCTGATTGTATCCTTCATTTGCATTGAATTGTGTATGATAGGGATATTTGGTACAAGGTTCAGAACATTTTGGTCAGACATGAGGTTATTCCAAGTATCTGGCACAAAATTCAGATCAGTGCCATGGGTGGAATTTTCCTGTGTAACACAGATGCATAACAAAGGATTATTTTTCTCACATTTCTGGCTCTGAAGCGTAATTTGTAAACAAATTGTGACCCTATTGGTACAGATCAAAAATATGAGTACCATAAGGTACTATTACAGATAAACTCACTAAATTAAAGCCAAACAGGGGAAGTAACACATGATATTGATTATTAAGAATCAGAGGCTCTTTCTCATGCAAAAATTGTGTAAACCAGTAAAACAAATTAAATTTTAGAATACAGATTTCAGTAGAACAATTGATAAACATTAGCAAAATAATGGATTAAAATTTATTTATTGAATAAAAATATATAATAAATATATTACTAGAGAAAATGCACAATTGCTGGCTAGCATAAACTGTTTGCAGTGTTGTAAATTAAGGATCAGAATTTCTTGACACAGTTATAGATATTTGTTTGCAAGTAATTGAGTGTTTTTTACCTTTGTATTTACTCCAGTAAGAACATATTTCTTGTAAAAATCATGTTTAAGTTTTTAATAGTTTTATTTGTAGCGACTTATTTATAAAACCTTTGCCACATTTGAAACTCGGAAACATTTGTAATTAAGTTTGAGATGTTGTGTGAAATACAGTTTGATAGTTGCTAGTATTGGCATGTTAAAGTGCCTGAAACATTCATCATTTATATGTTAACACATGTATTGTACATTATTTTTTATGATATTTTATATAATTAGTGGCATTACTCACAAATTATTTGAATTTATGTTTTTTATTTCTAGACTTTAGTAGAACATATTCAGCATGCTTTTGTTTTGAAGCACTTCCAGATTTAATTACCAAGAGTAAAGAAATCCTTGTAAAATATAAATGTTTGAATTATTATTTCAGTTTGTGTGAAAGATGTAATACTCTATAGACCATAAACTAATGCTTCATTTGTAAATTTTATTTTTAAATATCTTGGATGATTTTGATTATTTGCAAGAGAATATTTATTATAATAGATAGTTATCATATCTTTATAGGTGGAAATTCTTATTAGACTAGAAAATTAGGTAAAATCGACCTGATATGAAGTTTGGGAGATAGTTTGCAAATCATTAGACTACATTTCTGATTGGATTTTGATCACTTAATAACTAGGCTTAAATCATTAAGGTCTAAGATCACTACAGGAGCAAGGCGTGTGTACATTAATGATGTGATTTTGTATCCACACAGCTGATCATATCAATGCTTGTGCGACTCTATTTCAGATCAGATTTTTATCAAACATGGTAAATATGATTGTATCATTAAGAGATAGAATGTGTTTTATTACGAGCAAGATCAATGGATATTGTTGAGGTTTTTCTTGCATATGATTGGATGAGCTTTTTATCATCAGTATATGGTATTTCGGACTGGACTGTTAATTAGACTTGGTAAATAGGCTAATATCATAATATTAGATGACTTTTTAATATGAGTGCAACCTAAACATATTTTTGAATTGATCTTGCATATGATCTCTACCACCCTAAAGACTGTTCATAAGATTTTGATGAAACTTTGTTAAAAGGTTTATATCATCAAGATCATGGTTGAGTATCATTATAAGTGAAATCAATATATATTTATTCATGGGTTAGGGAAGGGTTTCTATTGTTTCCATAGAAGGGTTCCTATTGTTTCCATAGATGGGATCCTATTATTTCCATAGAAGGGATCCTATTGTTTCCGTAGAAGAATCATTGTTCATAGGGAAGGGCCTTTATTATTTCTCTAGAAGGATAATTGTACATAGGGAAGGATTCCTATTGTTTCCATAGAAGGGTTCATATTCATTCTGTGGAAGGATAATTGTTCATGGGAAGGGCCTCTTGTTTCCACAGAAGGATAATTATGCATGGGGAAGGATGCCTGTTGTTTCCATAGAAGGGTTCCTAGTGTTTCCATAGAAGAATCATTGTTCATAGGGAAGGGCCTCTTTTATTTCCATCGAAGGATAATTATGCTTGGGGAAGGATTCCTATTGTTTCCATAGAAGGATTCATATTCTTTCTGTGGAAGGATAATTGTTCATGGGGAAAGGCCATTTGTTTCCACAGATGGATATTAGTGCATGGGGAAGGATTCCTATTGTTTCCATAGATGGATCATTGTGGGGAGGAGCTGTCTATTGTTTACACAGAAGTATCATTGAAGAGTTTCAAATCGTTCCCACAGAAGGATAATTTTTTTCATGGGGATGGATTTCCTGTTGTTTCCACAGAAGGGTCATTGTTCATCAAGAAGGGTTTCCTACTGTTACTACAGAAAAACTGTTGTTCATGGGGAGGGGTTTCCTATTGTTTTTATGGTTGAATTTTTCATTGCATCTTGAAATTTATGGTTTGTAGTAATCATGGAATCTCCATAAATTGTTACCTCTCCTGAAACATAATGAATTTACAATGTTGGTTTTAAAATCTGCATAATCTTTATTAAATACTGCACTAAACCTTACCTATGTCTCATGGGATCTACTTTTGGGTAACAGTGGAAGGAAGTTATTAAATTTGTATTTAACCAATGAAGATGTTGTATTTTAGTGCTAACCTGAACTCTAATCCTATTCTCTCTTTTATAGTTAGGTAATAGGTTAACTGTGTGGAGCTGTTTTACATAATGAATCAATCAGCATGTTATATTTTTGTGCAAGTCCGTAGACATTGACAATCAGTGTCATACAACTCTCAGCTTCATATGAAGTCTCATGGATACGTGTTTTGGCTAACTGACTGTTATAATATAGGTTCCTGAAGAAAAGCTGCACTTTGTCAAATATCAAAATCAAATGGTAGTGGGCTACCAGGAAAGCACATGTTAACCCAGTTTAAATTAAGTATCCCAGGGAAGGCAAAGAAGGTACTTGAATATGAAAATGTTAGCTCCAAGACTATTGATTTATTTTACCATGTTGTTTGTCTGATTAACAACACTTTATGAAGTAATTTTGTTCGTCTGCCCTGTTCACACTTGGATATGTATAATGGATGGGAAAATATGGTATCTGATGTTCAAGGCTGAGCTGAAGGCATTCAGTTTGCATTATTGGTTAAGGTAAAACAAGAAAAAAATTTCAATAGGAAAAATTGTAGTTCACTGTTATAATTCATAATTTGAAAAGAAATGATGTTCAGATTGAGTTTATGTTTATGAAGGTCTTGAAATGGTAGTTTCCTTTGGTCTTATTTTGCATTTACAGCAGTTATAAGTTAGGGGAAAAACTTTGAGGATTTGTGCAAATTAATTATTTTGGACTCTCGTGAATATTTCAGACTTGCAGTGTGTTCATTTTCCTTCACATACAACTTGAGATTGAGGCCATGGCAAATATTAGCACTTTTCAAAAAACAAGTTACAACCTTCCTCACCTCCACCATCCCAAGGACTGCATTAAGGAGCTGAAAGTTGCCATATTTTCAACCCTTTGGAACATACAAAATATGTTCACCCTCCTTCCAGATGTAGATGGAGTTTTATGGCTGTAATTACATAGAAAATATTGACAGACAGATGGACAGATATATGTGATGCATATACAGTTGGATAAACAGGTGGACACATAGAGTGATGGATGGATGTAATTGATCAGTCATAAGATACATATATTTACAAAAGTACAAATATAGTACTCCCGCATTATAGCTCTGTCCATTGGAGCTGTTGAGTATACTGCCTTATGGTGAGACCACCTTGTATTGAAGTACATGATGCATGTCATTTTTCTGTAACTTAATTAAATGAAATCCATGACCATAATCACATTATAACAGGAAATGTGTTATAATGATGAGCCTTATAGTGAGACTGCCTTATAATGATGTACATGATACATATAACTTCACTTATGACATGATAAAAAGGAATCCATGATCATTCTTGCCTTATACAGGAACCATGTTATAATGATGAGTCTTATACTGAGACTGTTATAAGGAAGTACATGATACATGTAACTTCTACCACTTAATGAAAATAGAATCCATGATCATTCTTGCCTTATACAGGAACCATGTTATAATAATGAATCTTATACTGAGACTGTTATAAGGAAGTGCATGATACATGTAACTTGTACCACTTAATGAAAATAGAATCCATGATCATTCTTGCCTTATACAGGAACCATGCTATAATAATGAGTCTTATACTGAGACTGTTATAAGGAAATACATGATACATGTAACTTGTACCACTTAATGAAAATAGAATCCATGATCATACTTGCCTTTTACAGGAACCATGTTATAATAATGAGTCTTATAGTGAAACTGCCATATAATGATGTACATGATACATATAACTTTACTATTTAATGAAATGTGATTCATAACCATACTCACCTTATAACAGGAACTGTGTTATAATGAAGGGTCTTATAGTGTGGGAATACTTAGTATGAAAAGAAAATCTAATAGCAATGCCACTCCCCATCATCTGATTACATTTCACTAACGCACTGATCATAAGGATAATAAAGGTAATTATGACCTTCCTTGTCGACTCACACAAAGAGATTAATATTCATGTATCGTGTTTATAGCTGTATGTCAGACCAGGTTTAATAAAGCATGCTGTTGGAAGCCTACTTGTTCTCGATTTGTTCTTATACTTGGTAAATTTCTGTAATAGATAGGTTGACCAGCAGTGCTCTTCTAAATTTGTGTGAAATACCAGCAGATAATTGGGGAAAGGTTTTTAGAATCAATCAGAAGAAATAGTATAATTGATTAGAAAGGGATGATTATTAGAATCTCCTATTATTTATATTTCGCAATGGTTCAGAGGTCTGATGCCATGGCTACTGTGACTGACATAAACGTAGGAGGAGAGAGTTTCTACTTGCTTCCATTGGATGAAAATAAACTTGTATAAGACTTTGGGCTAGACAGCATTAAGGTCAAGGTCAAGGTCACAATAACCCAAGTATGAAAATTGGTTATATATCATTTTTTTGTTTCAACATCATCTTCTCACACCAGATTTCATAAATGGTTTGTGTTTGGGGCAAAGAAGGACCTCTTTGCTTTTATGGTTGACAGATCAAAGACAAGGTGACTGAAACACATTAAACAATGCTGTCCAGAACTGGATCTGCCCAGCTACATGTAGCACCTTCATTCATAGGTATAATGTAATGTTACACTAATCTTACTAGACTTGGACTTTTTCTTATTGGCACAAGGGAATATGTGTTTTGGAAACATCAGTCTATTGCCATATTGGCTTGAGGTGTTTATGTAATTTCATACCTTAAAACCTGTTGTGAGGCACACCCTCATACCAAATACATTTGTCCTTAACACATTAACCCCTGGAGGTTTTTGTTATTTTCACATCAAATGCGAGTAGGAAACACATTTTGGGGGCTATTTCTGAATACATCCTAATACATCGACCTCCAAGAAATTTCCAGTTAACCTAATGCCTAGTTGTGTTAGAAACATCGTTTTTCATTGGCTATTTCGCCCGTGCATGAGCAGAAGGGTAAAAGTTGGAGTTCTTTTTTTTTTTAGCTTAATGGACCCATCATTTTCGTATCAAGACCACTCTTTATTCTAAATGGCCATCTTATCCTACATTTTGCAAAGGTTTGCCTGTCTGTGTGCAGTTCAGACTGGTCTGCCTTAGATCTGAGGCCAAAAAGTCT
Organism: Megalonaias nervosa; assembly: GCA_016617855.1. Classification (NCBI taxonomy): domain Eukaryota; kingdom Metazoa; phylum Mollusca; class Bivalvia; order Unionida; family Unionidae; genus Megalonaias; species Megalonaias nervosa. The sequence goes on along the minus strand of JAECUM010006383.1, from coordinate 76,749 downwards.
AATATCTGGACACAAAATTGGATTCTGACCTCGGGCAAATTTTGGGTGGAAAAAAAATTTGGGTCTAAAAAATTATGTTTTTCCCTCTGTATTTTGTAGTGCAACTAGAACGTCCAGATTATTTGGTATCATTGTAGAGCTACATCTGTCTACCTTTCTGTAATACCATCCACTTTAGTGTATCGTACGTGACCTTGATGATACAGAGTTTAGAAGTAGGCTACTACCTCCTGCTGTGTAAACACAGTGCCAGGGGTTTATGAGTTAATGGATACTTCCAGAAATCTCAATTAAAAGTCCTTATTTTCATCATCCAAAATACACTTATCCCTAATAGATATTTCCAGGGATCCCAAATAAAAGTCCTTATAACTACGAGATAAAATACACTTGTCATTAATAAATACTTCCAGGAATCTCAATTAAAACTCCATATTACCATCATACAAAATGTACTCGTCCCTTATGGATGATTCCAAGAATCTCAAATAAAAGCCCTTATAACTATGAGTTAAAATACACTTAATGGACACTTCCAGGAATTCCACATAACTTGGATGAATGCTATATACCTGTTACCCTAGTTATGTGGGAATATTGTTACGTATATGTAATTTAATTGTGTGTTAGTTTTAAAATTCTTTTTTATTGTATTTTTTTTTTCATTACATTTTATTGTAATGATAATTTTCTTTGGATTTGAATCTCTTTTCCGAAAATTGGCTTGACCCGATTAGATTATAAAGATTTCTTAAGCACTATTTTTAGCTCACCCTGGTTCATAGATTTTGTAAACATCGAGTTAAAATGATTGGCTATTGCCAAGGTCATTTCGGCCCACACGTTAGCTAAATTGTAAACAGCCTTTCATTTTTATTTTTCCAGCATGAGAATTTGACATTTAGATAGGGCTATTCTTGCCTACTTGTAAATTGTCATTTTTTTTTATTGTGCTGTTCAGTGTTAAGAGACCATGTGACCCATCACACGGGACTGAAGTGATGTTTTAGTTGGGTTTAATACTCATTCTTAGTAAAATATTGTCAGTCGTATTCTTACATTTTGAGGGAACAAGGTGTTTCTATTGTTGTTGCCAAATTGTTTTGAAGTTCATCTGTTTTTTGGAATTTAATGATTAAATTTATTCTCTAGAAAACTAAACAAGTGTACTTTTTTATAAAAAGTTCTGGGACAAAGAAATTCAGTGGAAATTTATTCTGGAATTCTATACAGAAACTTTATTAACTGTGATTCAATCGAGGATCTGTTGCCACCAGTACAATGACCTAATCTGACGTCATCGCCTTCATATTGGAATTTCATCGAGCTTCAAACCTGGATTCAATTAGAACTGTTTAGTGATAGGACTTATATTTTTCAATCCTAGGATGAAATTTTGGATTATATTCACAAACCCTAAGTCCTATTTCCAATTTTTACATTGTTTTCTAGGGAAATAAATTATTTTGTTAAAATATACAAAGCTTGTTGGCTTCACTCTTTTCTCTTGTTACTTTTGTACGAGCCTACACGTAACAATATAATATTGCTCAGTAGTGAGACTCCCATGGATACCATTATAAGAAAGTCAGAAAATGTTATAGAATTCTTAAAACAAATCAGTAAATGAAGAAAGCTATGATTCTATGTATTCTATTTTGGTATAATTTGGTTTTCATTGTAAAAAAGCATTTTGAAATTTTAAAATTATTGATTTACTCATGAAGTAGGTCTCCTGCCAAGTTTTTCACATTATTCTGTTGTTTCATTTTACTTGGCAAATTTAAACACAGAATGGCTCCACTAATGTCCACATGCCATAAATCACCCATTCATTATTTTCCTCATATACAATGAATCAGTATTAAAATTTTGCTCCAACAGAATTTTAACTAGCTTTGGGCATGGAATATCAGACTCTGAATATAGAAAGGTAATGAGTCCAGAAAATGAATAGTGTTAAATTGATGATAATTTTTGTTTTAGGTATGATCGTAGTATGGGTATTAGAATTACTTTTTTAATGTTGCAGCATATTAAGAAAGTAAATGAAGATGAAAATTGTCTGCAGTGAATTAAATCATAACTTCATTTGTTATAACAAAAAGTGCAAGGTCACATCATTTACTAACCACTAGGTTATATTAACATGTTCTGTTGTTTCTGACTGAATCAGGACTCTATAAGAGGGGAATGGGGCAGGACATCTTCTCAAAAATGCCAGAGGAAGGTCACTCTCATCCTCCTGCCACCAGGAACAGTCCCCTCGCAGTGCATGGTGAGGTATGGGATAAAGTTGTACCTACCATGAGGTTACTATAGCAACAAAGAGATACTGGGTCACAATGTACTGCCTCAAAGTGAGAGCAGGACAAAGACATCCTGTCAGTCCTCATGGAACTGAATGAGTTTGATACAGAAGAGGCTGAGGTGAACCATGCCTTGTACTGTCTGTCAATCTAGGTGGTGGAAGAGGATGAGACTTGCTTGTTTGACAAAGCAGTCAATGAAGTTTACTGTCTTCTTTCCTGGAATTTGTGTCCCAAGACCACAGTCATGGAGGACACTCAAATCCTCTCTAGTTTGGAGTGACTCTCTTGAACTTTCTCCTGCACAAGACAACTGTTGTTTGCACATGTGGACATAGTCAGAGAGCTTTGTCAAAGATTTAATAAGGGCCATGAATTTGCTAGGTAGTGTAAGGGGTGGTCAGTTCCCACTTTATATAATACCTCTTGTCTCTATATCTAACTATAGGGTTCACACTCTTGTCTGGCTCCTTAAACCTTGCATGCCAATCTTTTAAAAGCAGTCTCCTTCAGCATGCTGAAGTAGAATTCTCTGTTTTCATTGCTTGCTAAAGGCAGTGGCCAAAACATCTAGGCATGTGTTTTCCATGTCCTTGGCTTTATCAGTGGAGCTTCTCCACCTCAGCAGGGATGTTGCTTTTGGACATTTTACAGCAGGGGTCTCAAACACGTGGCCTGCAGGCCACATGCGGCCTGCTAAGCAGTATCCTGTGGCCCGCAAAAAGATTGGCATAACAAGGTGTCATGAGATAACATAGGTGGTGTGGCCATTGGGCCATCAAAAATGAAATCTTGTTTCCCACAGGATGGTTTGAGTTGTAGACCCCTGGTTTACAGGATCTTACTGGAGCACAGTAAGTAGCTTCTGAGGGCTGCTGTCCTGGAAGCAGAGACCCTGTTCAGAATAATCAATCCCTCTGAGGCCCCCCTAGATCTGAGGGACCTGACACAACATGGATCCCTTGTATATGCTTCTTGGACATTGAAACTTATAAGAAGCAGGTCATCCTGACTGCCCCCAGGGACCATTGATGAAATTCTTCAAATCCATGCAATCCTAGTTCACTAGGCAGCCAAAATTCAAAACTTGTTTGTGGCAGTCAGGTACCAGAAGAGGGTACCTGAAGGGTCCAGGGAAGAAGTTTGCAGGTCCTTGCTCCTTTTCTTAGGGGCTTAAGGGCAGCTCTTAAGGGACTTGCTCCCTCTCCTGCAATGTGTTCCTCTTCCTTCCATTCCTGTAGGTGCCAGACTTACCCTTAACTCAGAGGTTTGTTCAAGCATAAATGGACAGTGAGTGGATTCTTTCTGGCATAAATAGAGGATACCAGCTTCAGTTCCAGGAACTTCCTCCTGTCATAAGGTACCACCATATGGTTCCACCTGTTGAATCTGTGTGGTTAAAGAAAGAGGTGCACTCCATTTTGCAATCTCTGACCTTGTACTCCCAGATCTTCCTGGTACACTAAAATGGTGGGAATTTTTGGATTAATTATTGACCTTTCCATCTTAAAAAATGTTTGTAATAGAAAATCATAAGGAATTGTACCTCTACTTCCCAAGTATTCCTCTTCACAAGTTACGTCGGTTCTGTTTTGGACTGGGCAGTTTCACGTTTTGTTCTCTAACATTCAGCCAAGTCTTAACACCCAAAGTCATGGGAGTAGTTGCACTTCACTTAAGGTCACTGGGAATCCCTACCTCCAATATTTTGACAACTGGTTGGTACAGTGGCCAGTTAGAGTCCCTCAGACAAGATCTATCACCACCTTAGAAAAATTGGATTCCACCTAAAGATTTTATATACATGGTGATGAATTTCCTCACAAAGACAGGATCAGTCAGCATCCTTTGGGACAGAGTAGAGAGAATCCTGGACCTGTTGGAGGCACTGAGCGTCAAGACCATATCAGTTTGTCTAGATCTAGGAACCTTGATCTCCACAGCAGGCAAATGGCACTTGTGCCCCCTCCAGTTTCTTTTTGTAGCCAACTGGAAACCACACAGCTCAGATCTCTTTATGATCAGACTACTACAATTATCTGAGTAGGTGAGTAGGGACAGGCTTCTGGCTGGGGTCCCCCATGCATGCCCACGATCCCCACTCCTATCTTTTCACAGACCTGTCAGATTCAGGGTGGGGAACAGATCTGAAATGGAAGGACTAATTGTTCAGGGTTCATAGTCCCAGAAAGAATGTACCTTCCGCATAAACAATTTAGAAGTGTGGATGGTGTTATTAGCCAGTACGGGTTAATCAATAAAATATGATGTTGCTGCATGATGATCTTCTCTGATAACACCTCATTGGTACATGTAGCCTGCTTCAGGTGACAAGGAGGCACACATGCACATTCTTTCTGTGTGAAGGTTTGAACCTCCTTCGCATGGCAACCTCAGAAGGAATTCTCTTTGGGTCCATCATATTGTGAGCAGTCTGTCCAGACAAATCATAACCCTCACAGAATGGTATTTGCATCAATCTATAGGAGATTCTTTGTTCAGACAATAGGGAGACCCTTGATGGATGGTCATATTGACATCAGGTTGTCAGTAGAAATCTAATGATGTCTACTTGGTCCTAATGAAAAATATCCCAATCCATTATGTCCACCACAGCAACTAATTGAAAATCTTGTTATCACTAAAGAATAATGCAGATGGTTTCAATACTCAGCAGTTAAAGGGATGAAATGGTCTTATCTTGAAAATTACTGGAAATTCTTAGTAGCGCTGTAGATGACGAGTCCTTTCAAGGACTCTTGCTGTTCACCTGGTGTAATTTTCCTTTAAATGAGATGCCAGGAATGGGTGCAGTTATCCATAGGGTCAGTGTAGTTAGTTTTGAGTACCATGTCAGCACTCAAAGAAAAACTTTTTTAGACACTGGCTAGGGCTGGTAACTTAAATAAACTCACAAGCTCTGACTGAAATTCCACAAGCCCATACTTGAGTTTCCACTAGCCCAAAATTTCCCTATTTTAATATTGTCACAATGTTGCAATAGCTACAATTCAAATATAAATACAATAGGGATCAAAGGGGTTTGAAGGTAATGCAAGTGTCAGTGTTCATCACTACACTCTCTAGGGACTGGATGGTCCTGGTGTTCAAACTTCTCTGCTGAATCCTGGTCATAACCAAGCTGACATATGTCGATGTGTTGTTTGCAGTATGTGTAAAGAATTAATTACCCCCCCCCCATTTTTGGGGTGGGTGGGGGGTTGAGGGCTACACAGAGTAAAACTCTGTCAACCAAGAGTTCTGAAATTTATTTTGGTTGGACTTTGCTGATTGCTAATTGCTTATTATATTGGCTTCAATAATGAATTACACTTGAACACTATTCTGACAACTGAAATCACGCTTTGCATTCTATATATAGCAGCAAAATCTGACTTAAAGAAATGTTGCTGCTGTTCACAAACTTGTCAAAAATATAATACATATGGCTTAAATATGGAATAGTGGTTAGAACATCCACCTCAGATGCAGTAGGTTGCAGGTTCGAATCCTGGCTTAGTCATAAGAAAGACTTCTAAAAATGGTACTAAACAGCTGCCTTGCTAGGTGCTCAGCATTAAGAGGTTAGTGTTAGGACTGGTCGGCCTAGGTGTCAGGATAATGTGACTAGGTGGGACATGATGCTATGTCTGCGGCATGATGCCCCAGTGCTAGACACCACTATAAACTGTCACACTGCAGACATCGTAGCAATGTGACTGAAAAATTGTTAAAGCTACATTAAAAATCCAAATTGCATGCACACACCCCCTCAAAAGTTTGAAGAGAGAGAGAGAGAAAGTTCTGTTGAGGAATTTGGAGATCCAGTAAGCAGCATTATGGATAGTAAACCCATATTAGCATGTATCCAAGTTTTTGTTGTAAGGTAATTACGATAGATGAAATTAAGTGAAATATTTAATTATTGACAACGGGGACCATAATTCATGTAATTACTTGGTACCCTGTTTTCTTAAACTGTTGATCCATAGAGATCATGTTAATTATTTTTGTCCTAAAACTGTTTGTACAAAAGATGTTTGTTTCAGTGTTGAAAGATATAACTTTTATATGCAAATGAAGTCTAAAATCATAAGATCAATGTTTTTGATTATTAGGTATATATGTGAATGATGCTTTCTCAGAATGTGTTGGCTGGTACACTTGCATGTTGCCTTCCTTTTTCATGCATACTTAATTGAACAATTTCTCTGGAAGACCATTGTGTAAGAAAAGATACTGGGTGTTGTCATAGAATGTATGTAAAATTGAAATTACTATAAAAAAAACCATGTTTGTGTTTATACATTTAAATTTTAATCTTTCCAAAAAAACGTTTAAATAATTAATAAGTGTCCATCATAGAAAGCTAAATTTGAATAAACTGTTTATATATTTACAGGAATTTGTGCATTCCATTTGGCAAATCCTAATGCAGGTCTAATGAAGCAGTCTTCATTGTCCTAAGCAGGTCATGTCTTTTTTTTCTCTCAGAACAGTGTGATAATTCTGTACACATGAGATTGGCATTATAGATGTCAAAGTCCTTTGTAAGTGAAAACATTAAGGTTGTTATGAATTATGTTCTTTTTGACAGTAGATTTATGAGATCAAATATCACAAGCCAGTGTAAATTCATCATGACAACAGATTCAAGAAAACACTACAAAAAAATGGTCTGAAGATTTGCGTCTGAAATACCATGCATATAGTTGTCCTGTAGAGAGCCCGCTTCCATCCCCATCCATTTTTCCCAACAGATGTTGCTTCATGTAATTATACCACTGTCAATGGGTCAGTGTAATTATTATGAATTAAGTTGTTGAACATGAGCACTGTTAAGTATATATTTTTAATATTTCTTTATTTCATTTTAATGAAAAAACAGAGAAACTACTGACTTGGATTTAAGTCCTAGTTACTCATTTTGAATTTACCTCACAGAATAGGAAAAATTGTATAAGCAAATTCAAAAAACATTTTGCACAGGTGCATCATACTTTTTGTGCAATCATATCAGACATGAGTGAATTTAATATTGAGTTGGGGATATGTTTTGGAGTTCTTCTCAAAGTGGGGCTTCTGATGATCAAGTACTCTAAATTGCTCGCCATTACCAATCACTGTCATCTCCCCTCTGTCCTTGTGGGTTTGAGTCTCAAGCTCAGCCATTGTGGATATGTGAGAACGCTGCCAGCAGCTTGCCAGGGGTTGGCAGTTCTTTTCTTACCTGGATTTTCCTAGGTTCTTCCTCCACTAGTTATACGATGGCGGCCATGTATTGACTGTCTTGCTCTGAGAAATGCTGTCAGACCCCAAAAATGACAACATCCTTCTCAATATTAGGTACTTTATTTTCACAGAGAATAACTTGTCAGAAATGATAATTTTTTTACAAGTTTTTTTTCTTCATACTTTAAATGAAAAAGTTTTTTTTTAATGTACAAAAATGTATGATACATAAGTATTTCTGGCTTGAATGAAAAGGGGTGTACCACAACACTTGCACTAGGAAGCCCATACAAAAAATGTAAAAAAATTGTAAAGTGCCTGCTGTCTCTGTCTTCAGATATCAGACCAAAAATGGTGCAGACATGATTGCTTGTCATCACCATTGATTGCAGTTAATGTAATGTCAGACCCACAGGATATCAATCCCTCCTCTTCACTATCCCTAACAGCATCCTTAATACTGGAGTCAGATCAACCATGCAAGAAAGCAGATAGAAGTGGCAGGATCTGACAAGTTTATTTCAGATGGCAAATGCCACAGCCACAGTAGTTAGAAAGTAGTTGAGATTTTATAGAAATTTCATAAAGTGGCTATAAGCATATGGGATTTCAGTCACTGATCTTTGAACCACCAAAAGGCCAATACAGGGATGATCCTATATGCTGAGATATTTTAGAAATGACCTCGAATGGATTTGAATTCTCCATGACAATAGTGGTAGTGACCGATAGTGTTGCCCTTGTTTGTATGTCTGCATCACAAATTGGGTAAAATTTACATATGTCATAAATAACATAAATTACTGTACCCTCGAATTTTCCAGACACCATAATTTCACAAGTTCTTGAAAAAATGAAATAGTTAAAAAAAAAAAAATTACTGATATAATGCAACATAGTTTATGTAACTTGAATATGTCAGGTTTGTTAGTACATAATCTTGACAGTAAAGATATTAACTTTTTTGATAAAATATTCATGAAAATTAATAATTTTCATTAGTACATAATTTATCCAGGCAAAAAAAAGTATTTTTTTGTCTCCAGATATTTAGGTCAATGGCAGTAGATAGTGGATCTTTTCATGCCTATGGTGGGGCATCAGTGTTACCTGAACACATCTGCAATAGTCTTATTTTTCTGGATACCTGAACACATCTATAACAGCTTTAGTTGTCTGGATACCTGAACACATCCTCATAACAGTTTTAGTGTCTGGATACCTGAACATATCTATAACAGCTTTAGTTGTCTGGATACCTGAACACATTGATAACAGCTTTCGTTGTCTGGATACCTGAACACATCCCCATAACAGTTTTAGTTGTCTGGATACCTGAACACATCTGTAACAGCTTTAGTTGTCTGGATACCTGAACACATCTATGACAGCTTTAGTTGTCTGGATAAATGCTTGATATTTTATCTCTTTTCTCTGTTTTTTGAAAGTTTATAAAACAGCCAGAAATGAAAAAAATAATATCCTAATATAACAGGAAATTGAAAATTTCACTTTGGACCAAATTCAACCAGATGTCTTCAGAATGATGTTATCAAACATTTTTTTTTTGTTCTTGTCTGGCAAAAAATGGTGGTGGATGAAACATTTTAGCTAATGTGAACATTTTGTTAAGCTTTATGTGTCATTGGTATGGTACACTCTCATCGCTATGGTTAGAAAGAAGATTTATACTTGCTGCTGAAAAATATATACACGTTTTATTCCAAGTACCTCAACTATCTCTGAAGAAAAATTTTATACAGGCAAACAGTGGAATACAGTCGGTATGAGTGCCAGAGGAGGCCCTAGTATATATAACCTACCAGTTGAGTACAGTCTGTATAAGTGCCGTAGGAGGTGCTAGTGTGGATTAAGCTTGTGCTGCGTAACTTTGATTGGAGCTGACTACACATTTTAGTTAGAGACTTTCTCAACAAAGTCAGTGAAGCCCAGTAATTAGAATGATCATCCATCTGTCAGTGCATTTGTTCATCATTAGCAAGTGGGCTTCTGAAGGATAATATGCTTGATTTTAAGTAAATTTTGGTGTGTAGCATTATAGTCATGAGACCTTGAAAAATTTGATTTCTAGCCATCTATGTCATCATTGATATCAGTTATGGCCCATGATTTCCATCCTCCTGTCTTTTCTGCAGCTTAGCTTTACTGATAGTTGTTGAATTTTAACCAATTTTCAGGGCACCCAGGTAGATGAGTGGTTTGAAACTCTTGCCTTTATTGATCATTGCTATCTCACCTTTGTCCATGTTAGTTCACGTCTAGGGCTTGGCCAATGTGGGTATGTGAGAAAGCTTGTCAGTAGCTTCCTGTGGGTTGGTGGTTCTTACTGAGGTTTTCTTGGGTTCTTTCTCCAACAGCTACACTGGTTACCATGTAAAGCCATTCATGCAATGAAAATGGCATTAAACCCCAAAAGAACAACAACAATAATCAACTTTTGTTTGTAGCATTAAATTGTTGAAACCTTGAATGAGTTGTAACTCCAGCATTGTACAATATCACAAGAGTTATATTCACTTTTTACTAACCTCTTGACTTTGGTTTCCACAAATAATGTTACCAAGGTTTGTAAAATATTTCAGTCAAATTTAACATATGCCTTTATATTGATTAAACCATAATAATTTTTGTTCTTAGACATAATTAAAAAGTGCTTTAAAAACTTGTATGTATTAATATAAAAAGGTGAAGTTTTATTTTCTAATGAAAATCAGTGAGTTTGCATTGCAATATCGCAAGCTGAATAAATATTAAGAATGCATACTCCTTGAATTTTTAATTTCCAAGTATACTGAGCACTATCTTTTTCAGTGATACATTAATAACTTTAGGCCCACTCACTATTGCCAATAAACTTATTAAATATTGTCTAGAAATGATCAAGTCTCCCTATGTCAGTTTGACTCACTTCTATTCATTTTTTGGCATATTGGATCTATAAAGTTCAGAGGTTTGAAATAGATGATCTGATTTTGCACTTGTTTGCCCTTTTATCCTCAAGATTTTGTCCTTAATAGAAAAAAAATTGAGTTTGCCATCTGCCTCAGTCAATAATGATATCAAATGAGGATTCTGTCAAGCACGAATGCTATCATCAGCAAAAGTATGTTTCTTGCTCATGGCAGACTGACTGTATTTTAAAATGTCATTGTTATTGCCAATGCTAAATACCTTTCACATAAAATTTACTCTTTGCCTTATGGCAGGCATGTGCATCCTATAACCTGTGGGCCATATCCAGCTTGCGACCCATGGGAAGCTATTGGCAAGCATTCTCACATACTCACATTAGCATTTGGTGCTGAGGCAGTTGGAGTAATGTGCCTTGTCCAAGGATACACCATGGTAGCCAACCTGTGCTGAACTGAATGTAGAATTCTAACCTGTACCCTTTCAGTTATGAGTCTGGCAAAAACATCACTGAGCTGCTGTGGGCTCTACCACCTTTTATTGCATGTGACATCCAGGATGGCACATCAGGCCTGTTTTGCATCCCAGAGCCCACATGGGTTATTGATCTATGGCATATTGGGAAGAATATTGACCTGTGGCATACTTGGAGTACTTGGAGAATATTGACCTTTGGCATAATTGGAAGAATATTGATCTATGGCATACTTGGAGGAATATTGACCTATGGCATAATTGGAAGAATATTGACCTATGATATACTTGGAGGAATACTGACCTATGGCATAATTGGAAGAATATTGACTTATGGCATAACCGGAAGAATCTGCAGTGTTTATTACTAAAGACTGATCCTTACTGTTTCAGACATCTTGAGTGCTTAAATAGGGGTGTATGTAATTTATTATTTTCCACACTACATTATAAATTCTCTAAGTTTACTACAAGCCCTCATATAAAATTGTATGATCAATCTCTTAAATTGTCAGAATTTTGTTAATTCATTACTGCTTGAATAATTTCACTTTTTATTAGTTCCTGGCTAATGGAACCCAGAGATAATGTGACTTGCTTTTACATACTTTTTCTCACCTTTAATTATCCTACTGATAGCTTGTTTTTTGCCCTGTAATGCATTGTTATTGACACATCTGGATACATTTACATCAGATGGTGTGGCATTAAACATGACTGCCTAGCCCACATGCCCATTTTGAATGATGACAAATAATAGCATTCCATAGTTTTAAGGCTGTTTTAAGGCTGTTCATTTTCTTCATTTGTTATGTAACATAGAGTAACAATTAGCTAAAGTTACTAATTAGCTCTTTCTTTAAAAGTGTTATCCAAAATTAAGAAGATTATGTTATAAAGAATTCATCTGGTTAAAAATACCTGGGAGACTTTTTGTAGTTACAGTGGAAATATTCAACTTTTTGTGTGAGATCTCTAAATGGTTGAATTATTATACATTTTGATTAAGGTTGATATCTGCCAGTAGGATTCCATAATATTTCATTGGAATTCACCTGTTCTAGAATTATTGATTGGCACACTGCAGCACACAACAAACTGGTCACCATTAGCAACTAGCCTTATGAAAGTTCCCAACAGCTTAAGCTGTGCTGCCTAGCAACACTTTATTATTTTTCACAAAGTTGCATTCTGGGAAGGCTGGCTTTGAGGCTGTATAAGTCTGGTGATTTGAGGCTATTTAAACACACCTTGGAACGACATCGAGTTGCAAACTGTTTTACTAGAAGAAAAGCTGATTGCAGTGGCAGGCCACTGAGAGTGACTTTCAAAATGTACAGGTAGGACAATATTAACATTATGAAACAAGAATGTCTATATATTTTCTCATATAATTAGCAACTTTAAATTAGAAAAGGTTTGATTGTAACTTTTTATTTACAAGAATGTTCCATGTTTTGAGTGAATTGCATTCTAATTGTATAGACCTATTCTAGTTTTAATTTTCTTCATAGTTTCACCTATTCTGTATAACATTATTTCATCTTATTTTGCCAAATAATTTTTATTTTGTTTCATTTCGACAGCAGATAACTGTTTACTATATTGTTGATCATTTTTCATATGCTTTTAATTATTTTTTTCAGTTCACAGAAAATTGTTGGTTAAAAAAAGTTACTAAGCAATTAAAATGTGCATAATTCTGGACAAAAGTTCTCTGCATGAAAATTTAGAGTTAAAAATTTATATATTTGTATGGACTGATTGTTTATGAAAAAATGTTGAGACAGTACAGTATACACTGAAAGCAGATTAATCCCCCTTATAATAATGCAGTTAATGCAGATATCATTCTGCATTTAATTTCCTCATGGATCCAATTACCGCATAAATGGCAATTGTTTCAAGTCTTTTTTAGTTATTATGTTGTTATTTGCTATAACAAAATATAAAGCACATTTCATGTTGATTTTTCTCTCTGCTATTGCATAACATACTGTACAGAGTCCAGAATCAATAAGGATTTGTGAAGACTGATTCCATGTTGCATATAGTGCATACCCTTTAGTTTTATGAAAACCATCAGTGAAAACTAGATCACTGTGATGTCTGTCCACCCAGCCATCTGTCTGACAATAATACTGAAATGTGCATGTAGATCATTTTCTTAAATATGGTTGCTTGAAAAGTCATTTGATGTGGTATGTTAAAGTTTCATGAGGAGCAGATGTACTACAACCATCAGTGAAAACTAGATCACTGTGACCTATATTTTTCAGGGTTCAATGATTTGTGCTTTCATTTGTGTAAGTCTTGATTTTTAAGGTTAGGGTTTGAGTTAGCTCAGTTTCTGTGACAGTATGGTTTGTTGCAGTCATGCAGCCTGAATAAAAATGCATCATCAGGAGTACTACACCCTTCAGTTAAAACTAGGTCACCATGACCTTTATTTCTCCGCAATAACCTGGGTTAACCCATGCATTTAGCTTTGTTGTCAGACACTATTGACTGCAGAGTAATATAATTTGGTATAAAGATGCTTCATGAGGAGTAATTCTCATATCAAAACTAAGTCACTTTGACCTATATTTTATTTTCCATTTAGCTGCAGTCAGCATTTTGTTTAGCTCATTTTCTTAGGCAATATTACTGCAGCATGTTGTACCTTGAAAAATCGGATGCATCGTAAGAAATATCCCGTAAATGTTTTGACCTTCATGATGAATACAATGAGGTCAGAAGTATTTTTGTTTGTTTTTGACAAAATATATCTTAAAATGGATTTTAAGATTTTTCCTTAGATTTTCTTAAACTAATTTTTGAGAATTCTGTTATTAGAACATTGAGAATTTTGAGATGGGATGTGCATGAAGATCTTAATAAACCAAATGTTTTGAAATGTTAACTTGCGTACAAAAGTTGTGAGTTCATTTTCTTTGATCTTACCTCTTATTATGCAACTACTACTGTACATTTGTTTGATACATGGAATAAATAATACATGCAAATTTGTTAAAGATCTAATTTAATGATTCAGGTTTTTTTTATTGATCTTTAAAGGTCAGAAGAATGATTCTGGGCTTCATTTTCAGATCAGGCCATTGTAAATTATTGTTTTGGATTCTCTTCATCTTCTTTTATTACTAAGTTTTGCAGCTTGTCTTTGCAAATACTCCGCCACTTGTGTGTCTCGCTCAATCAAACTTTAGTTTTCCAGTTTGATGGAGTTGTCTATTGCATTTCAGTGTAAAACTTCCTGTAGCTGTCATTGTTGCACATGATTGATAACCAGACTGTTTTAAGGACATTTAGCTGAAATGAGTGCAATAAATTATGTTATTTTGTTTGCATAGAAGTAAAACTATTCACACATGTGATCAGTGTTCTGCATTGTCATGATTTTTCAAACGTAGTTGTAATAATTAGTTTAGTTTAATTCTGCCACACAAGAAATGGTATATTTGGTGCATTGACATGATAAGTCATTTATACTTCGTGACAGATTTTCTCAACATAGCATGTTCTTCATGCATTTAAAAAACCATAAGGCAGGGCACATTATGTTATGATATTGTCTATCCATTTCCAGTTCTATTTCTGCACTATAAATCAAGTTGTCTACTATTAACAGTTACCAGACTTCATGGGTGGCTTGCACTTGTGGTTAAGAAACAACCATATCAATTTAGGGATCAAAAGTTCAAAGGCCAGGGTTGTTGTGACTGAAAGGTGAAACATTGTGCATAAAATTGATTTCTCTACCATCTACAGTTACCAACCTTTGTGAATCACTTAAAATTTGGATGAGGGACAAGCCTGTCGATTTTCGGTCAAAAGGTGAAAGGTCATGGTCACTGAAAGAAGAAAGTGATGGATGACTTATGCACTGGGTAAGAAAAGTCTTGATTTGTTTATCAAAATGTAAAAGGTCAAGGTCACTAACTAAAGGAAGGAAAATGAATCTTGCATAATAACTTTATCTGTAGACCGTATACTTGACCAGACTTAGTGGAGGGCTTGCACTTAAGGTATTGAAGAGGCCTGTTGATTTCAAGGTCAAAAAGTCAAAGGTCAGGAAGATTGTTACTCAGAAAAATGGTTTTGCGGAACAACTTTTGTTACGAAATTCCTTGATCAAACTTTGTAGATGGATTGCGCAAAAGGTAATAAAGAAGTCTAGATTTTGGGGTGCAAAGGTTAGAGGTCATGATCACATTAAGCATTATAAGAAAATAATGGCTTTTGTCCATTAGGTTTACTTAAGGTCTCCATACATTTACCAAAGGTTGAGGACACTGAGACATTTTAGTCAGACTCCCTTACAGCAAAAGAAAAAACTACACATGGTTTATTGGTACACATATTCGTTACTTAAAAAGGATTTAAAGGTGACTTTTTTTTTATATACTTATAGGTCACTTATAAATAGCATATAAATGAAGTATTAGAATTTTATATGCAGAGTTTGCATTTCATATGCAAATTTGTTATTTCACCTGTAAATGAAGTATACATCACTTATAAAGGAAATGTGAGCCATGCACTTACAACACTTCTAGGTCACTTATAAGTGAGAAAAGGTTTAATCTGGTATTTAGTATATGTATAAGTGAAATATAAGTTAAATTCTGGAAACAGAAGTATGGCCAAGTCTAATTATTATGATAGCATTCGCTGCAGAAATTTTTTGGGCTCCATATTTTTTTTCCTTGAAACATCTTTTCAATGTAAAATAATTTTTCAGTGTTCAACAATAAATTATTTCTGTGATTTTATTAGAATATACACAGATGAATGTCAAATGCCAAATAATATTGTGTTAAATATAAAAAATAATATATTCTTGGATGCTGAATATGTCTTAGTTTACAAGGTGTGTCTGCAGAGTGTGTATGCCCACTCATCAAACCATTTTGCAGTTCACACACACACACACACACACACACACACACACACACACACACACACACACACACACACACACACACACACACACACACACACACATTGTTTTATTGCTTTGATTCGTAAAATCCATTGAAGTTGGAATTTTTGTTTCATTATTTTTTTTTTAAATCTTAAAATACTTTACAACATGATGAAATTTGTGTGTGTATGTGTGTGTGCTGTTGAGTCAACTCACTGAAATGGATAAATTTGGTGGGAAGTTATGAATTTTAGGGGAAAAAAAATCATTATAACATTTTTGCTGAACTTGTATTTTACAGTAAAATCCTTGGAATTGAGATTTCTGCAGTAAACTGTTACTCAGAAAATGACAATATCCCAGAACATGCAGTTCTATTATATTCAACTGATAAAGGCTTATACAACCTATAAATGACTTATACATCACTTATAAGTGAAATGTAGGCAAGGCATGAGTCAATATTATTTTCACTTATACATTACTTGTACAGACATACATTTTACTTCATGAAATATGCAAAGTATAATTTAACTTGCTAGTGACCTACAAGTTCCATACCAGTCAGGCAAATATCACATACAAGTCAGAATAAATTATTTCCATTAGAGGTAACCTACTAGTGCCTATAAAGAGAACTGTTAAATGCAGGACAGCTGAATAATGTTTTTTTTATGGTCTCTTGCTTGAATTTATCTTGGCTATTCAGCTGTTTGACAGACATTTGATTCAGGTATGGTTACACTTTGTTGGAAGCGATTTGTACTAAAAGAAACTTCAGGTATGTGATTATTGACTGATTGCTAATTTAGGTATGTGATTATTGATTGATAGCTAATGTGGGTATGTGGTTATTGACTGATGGCTAATGTGGGTATTTGATTATTGACTGATTACTAATGTGGGTATGTGATTATGACTGATTGCTAATTTAGGTATGTGAATATTGACTGTTTGCCAACTTAGGTATGTGAATATTGACTGATTGCTAATTTAGGTATGTGATTATTGACTGATTGCTAATTTAGGTATGTGCTTATTGACTGATTTCTAATGTGGGTATGTGATTATGGACTGATTGCTAACGTGGGTATGTGATTAGTGACTGATTGTTAATGTGTGTATGTGATTATTGTATGATTGCTAATGTGGGTATGTGATTATTGACTGATGGCTAATGTGGATATTTGATTATTGACTGAATTCTAATGTGGATATGTGATTATTGACTGATTGCTAATGTGGATATTTGATTATTGACTGAATTCTAATGTGGATATGTGATTATTGACTGATTGCTAATGTGTATATGTGATTATGACTGATTGCTAATTTAGGTATGTGATTATTGACTGATGGCTAATGTGGGTATGTGATTATTGACTGATTGCTAACTTAGATATGTGATTATTGACTGATAGCTAATGTGAGCATGTGATTATTGACTGATAGCTAATTTGGGTATGTGATTATTGACTGGTGGCTAATGTGGGTATGTGATTATTGACTGATGGCTAATGTGGGCATGAGATTATTGACTGATTGCTAACTTACGTGATTATTGACTGATTGCTAATTCAGTTATGTGAATATTTACTGATAGCTAATGTGGGTATGTGATTATTGACTGATGGTTAATATGGTTATGTGATTATTGACTGATGGCTAATGTGGGTATGTGATTATTGACTGTTTGCCAACTTAGGTATGTGATTTTTGACTGATGGTTAATGTGGGTATGTGATTATTGACTGATGGCTAATGTGGATATGTGATTATGGACTGGTATTTCCTTTTTGTTTGGATATATTTGCTTTTTATGCCCCATATGTGAATCTATGAGATGAATATGTCCTTGATGTTACTCAGCCGCCCAAACTATTTGCACCATGGGCATGATTTAGGGATCTAAGTCACACTTTCCATCTGACATGCGTGAAAAGTTCGAGTCAGTGGTTACACACATCCCAGTTCTTATAAATGACAATCTCATAATTTGGGAAAAACCACCTCAATCTTTTAGCACAAAAGAGGTGCTCTGCACACAGTGCTCCCTTCTGTATATCAGAAGCGGACATGGGAGTAACCATTTTTCCTTGGGGAGCATCCAGTATTGATGTTCATGCTGTGACAGAATATGGTTTAGTCTGACTTTGTCTGGAAGGATATTATGCTTTTTAGCCTTTATCTTTTATCTAAATTTGTTGGATTGTGCTGATGTGTCATTCAACCCTTTACATAGATACATATATGCATGCGTGTATACATACATACATACATACATACATACATACATACATATATACATACATACATATATAAGTATTGTTTCAGAATGACAAAACTACCATGATGTAAAAGGAACTTTTTTGTTTCATATTTATTTTCCTTTCTCAGAGGGAAATGACAAAACTACCATGATGTAAAAGGAACTTTTTTGTTTCATATTCATTTTCCTTTCTCAGAGGGAAATGACAAAACTACCATGATGTAAAAGGAACTTTTTTGTTTCATATTCATTTTCCTTTCTCAGAGGGAAATTGTAGACAGCAGCAAACACTGAGCAATGACCTAATAAGTATTGAAAGATGGCACCTTTGATTTAATGCAATTTTGAAGTTTCAGCTCTGAAATCCCAATTTGTTGTTGTAATCTGCAAATTAATCAGTATATGAAGATCTGCATGTCTGATATGATATTGATTTCATCACCCTTCCATTGACTAAGAGGAGCTGATACTGATCATTAACAGTACAGTGCCCCAGGTAATCAATGAGACAGATGGGAGTATCATTGAGTTGATATCTACCATGTATACATCAATAATAGAGTTGTAACATAATACAAAAGGTAACTATGTTACTTTTCAGCAACACAGTTATCTTAATTATCCATGCCTTCAGTATAGATACATATACGAAAACTTGTGGATCCCGATCCTTACCCCTTTTCTTCCCCCCAACCGCTTTTCTACCCCATCCTGGGATGCAGCAAAATTCTGCAATTGTTAGTATGAATCTGTTGACCTGGCTGAACTATATAGCACAAGTTTAAGTCTCTGTCTTAAACACTGTCATAGCTGTGTGACGTTACTTATGCACACAAGCATAGAAGTATCATGACGTATCAACACATATGCACACACATCCATACAACATTTACATTTCCACAAACATTCACACATGTCCACTCACATAAGCACACACATCAGAAAGATAACATTAATCCTTAACTTTTCTCTAAAAAGCTAGTGGATAATAAAGGACTGTTAAATATTTCAGAACTTTTATGAAATTTTGCCAGAGGCCTGGATAGGACAATGAATAAAGTATTGGCATTGCACCTCTGCAGTCTTAAGTTTGATTCTGAAGCTGAACAGCATAGGCAGACTTTTTTGGCACTGTTCACACTCCCAAACCAGTTATAAATTTATTATGATATTTCCTATCCTCTTTTGTGTAAATCAAGCTTTGCTGTTTTTCTGACAACTTTACTTCTTCTTTCTTGAAAACAAAGCAGCTTTCATGTGTTGCTGTCCAATTTTCCATACAGTAAATGGTTCCAATCATCATATTCCTTTTCTTGTCATCAGCAATTTCACACAAGTTAAAGTGTGAACCTCTTGTGCAGTATAGGCAAATCTGCATTAAAGCTCACATGCACTGAGCAATCATCTAGCTTACACAACCATTTTTTTTTCAAGATCCTGTAGGCCACTTTGCAATCATCTAGCTTACACAACCATTTTTTTTCAAGATCCTGTAGGCCACTTTGCAGTTGAAATGAAACCGTATAAGCAGCCATCTATCAATTTGCATTTTTCACACAGCCGAGAGGTGTGTACTTGATTTGTGCTGCTCTGGCCATAGGTGTTTGTCATCAGAGGCAAGTTGGCACGAAGTTTGTCATCAAGAGGCAAGTTGTCGCTAAATTAGTTGTCAAAGGCAAATTGGCACAAACTTTGTCATCAAAGGCAAATTGGCACAAAGTTTGTTGATAAAAGGCAAATGGGCACTAACTTTGTTTGTCAAAGGCAAGTTGCCACAAAGTTTACCAAAGGCAGGTTGGCACAAAGTTTGTGGTCAAAGACAAGTTGGCACAAAGTTTGTTGTCAAAGGCAGGTTGGCACAAAGATTGTTGTCAAAGACAAGTTGCCACAAAGTTTGTTGTCAAAGGCAAGTTGGCACAAAGTTTGTTGTCAAAGACAAGTTGGCACAAAGTTTTCTTGTCAAAGACAAGTTGGCGCAAAGTTTGTTGTCAAAAGGCACGTTAGCACATTTTGTGATACATGGATACAAGCATAATAATAATTTTGGAATAAGGCTGCAGTATTAAATTTCTAAACATGTACACAGTTTACAATAACAGAAATGATCATGCTATTTAATTGAAACAGAAACTCAACCTTTCATTCTATTTACCCATTAGATCTATTGAGCAGCCTGCCATACCTCATTCATCTTGTAATTGTTTCATTTGCTGTACAGCGTACATAATTTATTATGACAAGATTAGGTTTGTAAGCCATGTCTTTGTTGAATTTATCAGACAGTTGTAGTGTGTGTGTGTGTGTGTGTGATTTAGATTTTTAACGTAGCTTTAACAATTTTTCAGTCATATTGCTACGATGTCTGCAGTGTGGCAGTTTATAGTGATGTCTAGCTCTGGGGCATCATGTTGCAGACATGTAGCATGATGTCCCACCCAGTCACATTATCCTGACACCAGGCCGACCAGTCCTGACACTAACCTCTTAATGCCGAGCGCCAAGCGAGGCAACTGTTAGTACCATTTATATGTCTTTGGTATGACTTGGCTGGGGATTGAACCCATGACCTCCTGCATCAAAGGCGGACGCTCTGACCACTAGGTAGCCGGTGCAGTTGTACTAAGACATCTGCAGGATTGTGATGTTGTTTCCTACTGTTTCCATTAATAAATGGAAACAAAAAATCAATAATGGACCCAGACATAGTACATGAACATCTACATGGGATGTTTTTGTAGGATCAACAGTAAATAAGAAATTATCCAGTAGTTAACAAACTTAAAATGGTGTTTCTTTACAATAAAATATCAGTGATTAAAGGTTCTGTTAACAAACATGTTTGGAATTAAATACCGTAGTGTAAAGAAATTATCAGGCCAAGGAAAAAAATATGTCTGTTTCCTATTGCACTCAGGTTTTAAAATTAGGGTAGGCAGGTTGATATTTTTCGTGATTTTTTTCTTTTACCGTGGTGGAAAAAAGTAATAGGGTTGGCAGTGAGAAACAGGGATGGTTGACTGACCAGAAACACACATATTTATTGTTTGGCCTTATCAGCATAAGGTCAGTAAATCAACATGATATGTAATGTTGTGTAATGTGCGCTATAGCCATTTCTCATCAACTTTTTTCTCTAAAGATTCTGCATTCAGTGTGAAAATCAGATGCATCCGTTATGAAAAGAATTAACAGAAAAATTTGACTAAACAATTAATCCCCTTTGGCAGAGATGTGGAAATATATAACACAGGTAATTTAATTGGAATGGGTAGTTCCTGCATTGGTGACAGCCATATGTATGGTCACTTACATGTTTACAGATTTTGTAAACAGTTACAGACAGTAAACTTGAACTGAGCCATTTTCTTCATAATGAACAGTCATATCATCATGGGATTGCTCAGACATCCAGTATGGCCACCTTGAAAATCTTATTCCTCCAGAATGGAAAGTCATTTCAGCATGGGGTTTTCACCAAAAGACCTCTTAAGATGCCTAGTCGGTAGTAAATGAAAATGGTACTGATTTGGATGCCAGTATGGACACCATGGCATCCATATTTGAAGTCTTGTTTTTACTACTACTAATTTACGTCATAGTCATTTTTGTGAGAAGACTAGTTACGATATCTAGTTGGTTCTGAATGACCTCAGAGATGGGTGCCAGAATGAATATTGTTACATGACTAGGCTTGTACATAGTAACAAAGAAAAGAGTGAAGTCAACAAGCTTTGTAAATTTAACAAAATAATTTATTTCCCTAGAAAACAGTAAAAATATGAAAAAGGACTGATGGTTTGGGAATCTAATCCAAAAATTAATCCTAGAATTTAAAAATATAAGTCCTATCACTAAAAAGTTCTAATTGAATCCAAGTTTGAATCTCAATGAAATTCGATGAAGTTCCAAGATGGAAGGCGATGACGTCCTCTATAACCAGTTTTGCGCTGATGTGTGAACAGTTCCTTGTTGAGTCACCAAGAATATAATTCTGGCTTTAGAATTCCAAATAATTTTTAGTAAATGTCTTTGTCCAAGTCTCCAGGAAAATAAATTATTTTAAATAAAAATTTCAATTCAAATGGCAATAACAGGAATACCTTTCAGTCTGAAGGTATGATTTACAACTGACTCAGAAACACTGAGATTGAGAATTAAACCCCAACTAAGAACGCAATTTCAGACCTGCGTGATGGGTCATGTGGTCACTTGCTTTGAACAGCGCAGTAAAATAATATGGCAATTAGAGCGTAGGCTACTTTAGCCTTAGCTAAGAATCAATAATTCCCACACTGGAAATGAATTTAAAAATAAAACGTTGTTTATTCAGACTAACATATACGCAAAGCATGATATTGATTACAACCAATGATTTTCACTCAGTGTTTATGAAATCTGAATCAAGATTAAGAACTAGGACAGCTAAAAATACAATGAAGCAACACTTTTGCGTTCTAATCAGGCTACATGTACCTTAATTTAACTATATGTAAATGCCCAAGAAGAATTTTATTATATGCGCATTTTTTTTAGGTTTTTTTTTATGAAAGAGAGAAAAAATTCCACTCTTCAAAGACATTTGCAAGCTAATAAATTTAGAAATGAATGGTCTTAACAAGTAAAGTTCAAGGTAGAATTTTTATAGTTATGATCTCTTCAGACATTTTTTTACATCTTTAACTTTTAAGTTTTATCATATTAGAAAGTGTTTATTTTTACTTAGAATGTTTTATTTTCTCAAAGATTTGAATGGCTTTTTGTGGTACTCCTTTAGTTTTGGTTTTAGTACCCAAATTGTGCTGATATGTTGTTTAACACTATGCATGCAGCTTCCCCCAACCTTCTTTATTGAGCTGGCACATCAGTATCTGATTGCTTAATTAGGCAGTACAGCAGATGCTTTCTATTCATCATGAGATTTCATGACTTTCGCTAGCTTTATATCAGACAAATTAATATTCTCATTACAAATAATTTTTATATTAATATCCTCAATTCTGTCATTGCCTGTAAATATTTTATGGTGTTGCTGTTTCGTCATTGTAGACTTGATATTGCCAATGTAATTTTAAGTTTTCAGTTGTTTTGTTAAATAAAGGTAATATAGATATAGTGTGTGTGTGTGTGTGTGTGTGTGTGTGAGAGAGAGAATTTGCTTTTTTTTGAGAGTTTTTTGAGAGAATTTGCTTTTTTTTGAGAGTTTTCAAGAGACTCATAGATTATGTCTCTTTACACAAACTAGGGGTGGTAACTCTTGAGGACCCTTGCTACTCCTTGTGATTCACACAAAAAAATGGTATGCCTATTAACCTTGTGTGGTTAATAATTCAAGTCCATCCATACATATACATGTACATTGCTTCCTAGCATGTTCGACATGCAACCAAAATGGTTAAGGTTCGAAACCTACCATCAGATTAGTCCTTATTGGTTATCATGGTGTGTTCTCGGGCAGGAAACTTTTCTGTTGATGCCTAAGCACAAAATTATCTACTTGTGTTGCTGCACTGTAAAACACCGAACCAAGACCAAATCCTCATCAATGTGAATTTTGAAAGTGTTTTAAAAGTTAGGAGACCTTATACTGAGGGATGTTCAAATGCGGCTTTGTTCATTCCACCACAAGTATAGAGTATTTAATTATATGAAATCAAATTATAATAGGTTATAATGAGTCAAGAACGAAAACAAAATAAGTTTTTTTTGGGGTAAAACCAGCCAAATTTGGTCAATTTAATGGGATCCTTGATAATACCCTCATCATTATTGGGTCAGCAGTATACTGAAGGTCTTAATAGTGAGGGACAAGTGTACATGTAGACTGTTCCCTTATTATAGTGTACCCTGATAAATCATGAACCCACATATAATGTAGAGGCATTAAATAATTGCTATCAAAATATATAATGAAAACTACATACATATCACTGATATTGTAAAAAAATTTAGTTGGAATCAACATCTTGAAGTTTGCAGATTTTAAGAAGAAATCTTATATTTTGTAAGATTCTCTTTATGTAATATATCTTCCCAATATATATCACAATATATGATGAAATATTGATTTGTAAAAACATGTTGACAACAAATACTACATTAAGTAAATGCCAGTTAAAGAATTGTTGTAAAGTGAAATTTTTAATTGTGACATGCCCTCTTCTATTCAAAAATGAAATGAGTCAGTTTACTGTCATGGCAGTGCCCATGAAAACTTCCATGAGAATCTATTGAAATGCTTAATCAGCATCCAAAGCTGGACTATTTGGACAACTTTTAAGAATTTTTTTGATCCTTTGGTATGATGACACGGATGTTGCTTTTGTTTACAGTACATAAATGGTGCATCTGTGTCCAGGGTCAGCCTAATCCTTGTTAAAGTCATGAACCATATAGAACTCCTTACATTTTGATTTTGATTTTCTCTGGATAGTTCCACAAAATTTGCAGTGATGCATTAAAACAATATCTTGCAAGGAATAGTAAAATGCAACAGATTTTGTCTTTTTTTCTTTCTTTTCAGTACATAGTTTTTTTGTTTATTTTTGTATTATCAGAATGTAGTGTTCCGGGAATTTGCAACTGCATTACGATCACTGTTTTTATTGGTGCAAACAATATCTAGTTTTATTTAGTGTCATGTTATCAATGACAAAGCATATGGTGACCTCTAAAATCACTCTCTTCATAAATTAGCAATGACCTTTAACAGGAAGCAGTTCCAGTTTTACTGACTTACTAATTTGTGAATACTTCATGTGAATTTGAACTATTTTAAAAGTCAGACATCAGTTTACTTACTTTGACTTCATCAGGTCTAATATTCATAAATATTAAAACACCTTATTTGTGTAGGACAGTTGAGATCAAAATTATCATATATCCAATGGCATAAAGTAGACCCACAATTCCATGTGTTTTCATGGTAGGGCTCATTTCAGAACTTTTGCAAGGTGAGACCAAAATTGGAAGTTTAGCATGTATCAATGAAAGTTGCTGAATCTTTCTCCCTTTGAGTCCCCCATTTTATCTTTGGCCCTCATCTATGCCACAGACAGCTTTTATGGTTCTTTTCTTGCAAGAGTTATCAAGGAAAGGTATGCATGGTAAGTGTGGTAATAAGCACCAGGTGTTCCAGAGATCATTAGACATCTGCTGTGATGTGTATTGATTTTCTTTCATTGGGGCCATGTGTAAGTTGATTATCCAGCCTGTTATTAGGACCCATGTGCAGGATGTACAAACATTCAATATATACTTGCATATAAGTCTCTGATTTGCCCTTCAGCTATACAAGGATGTACAAATATACAATATGTACTTGCTTATAAGTCTCTGATATGCCCTTCTTCTATGCAGGGATGTATAACAATACCATATATACTTGCTTATAAGCCTGTTATGCCCTTCATAAGTCTCTGATATGCCCTTCTTCTATACAGGGATGTACAAATATACCATATATACTTGCTTATAAGTCTCTGATATGCCCTTCTTCTATAGGGATGTACAAATATGCCATATGTACTTGCTTATAAGTCTGATATGCCCTTCTTCTATACAGGGATGTACAAATATGCCATATGTACCTGCTTATAAGTCTCTGATATGCCCTTCTATACAGGGATGTACAAATATACCATATGTACTTGCTTATTAGTCTCTGATATGCCCTTCTATACAGGGATGTACAGATATACCATATGTACCTGCTTATAAGTCTCTGATATGCCCTTCTTCTATACAGGGATGTACAAATATACCTGACAAGTTGCATTTGACTACAAATAACATAAACCCTGATCTACTGGTGCATTATGCAGTGGCAGACCTGGGTCTCTGTTATGCCCTTCATTTGGCCCTCAGTCACTTGAAGCTGGTTAGCAAGATTACGCTCGAGAGAGACAGGTGAAAATTTTTCTTTCATATTTGTATGTCTTTGTAGATGAACAGCTGATTAGATTTTCATGCCTTTACAGTTACTTTTAGTACTTTTGCACATTTTTTCAAAACCTTTCTGACAAATAAAATTAGGGGTATTTAGGTACGATTTTATACAGTTGGCCAATGAAATTTAATATTTGTAATCAAAATTAAATGACGTGATTTAACCTTTCAGGCAGTGGAGGGTTTAGTTACTTCCTTTGAATTGTTTAGGTGGTGCCGCTAGAAACCCCAGCACAACAAATAAAAAAAACAAATCTTGTTCTTTGTTTCAGTTTTTTTTTTTCTTTGCAGATAAAATCTTGTTGTAGCATGTTCTGTGGATAAAATGAAATTCAAACTTTAGCAGTTTAAGTATTTTAATATAGAATTCATATTTTACCAATCAAGATGGATTTTTAAGTAAGCCAGTTATATATTTTTTCTGTAAATTTAAAAAAGATGATCATCTAGTTGAGGGACAACTTTCTAGGCAAAATATAGTAGCCATCCCAAATACATGTCAGGTTTTTTCATTCTTCTGGGATCAACACTATTCCTACTCTTTCTGCATCAGATATGGTCAGGGAAATTGAACAGAACCTAAGCTATGGTCATTTTGCCTCAAATTCACACTCACAACCCTATTAATCATGAATTTGTTTTTCTAGCTGCTCTCACATTCCAACTGAGACCATGACATAACTATACCTCTTTAGCTAAACCATCACACCCCACTATTGCTATAACTTACCAGCCACGTTATGCCAGTTGACATGCTCCATGATTCTTGGTTGAAGAGAATTCATAACTTAATTACACATGAATTAATGGACTTCTCTCCTTGTCCTAACTACATTACGTTGCTAATTAGCGATTCATTGACAATACATTTTCAGATGTAGGAAAATCAATCCTCAGCATAAATGATACAAATCATTTGAGACAGATGATTTACTTCAAAAAACGCATGTTAGGAGAAATGCATGAAATCTTGCACTACATAATTTCTGTTGCATACAAAATAACTAAATCTGAACCCATTCATATAACAAAATATTGTATGTCAATCTTACAAGACATGAATCGTATAACATTAACAATTATTTTTTAACTCAAGGAAAAATTGAAGTATGAATTTAAAATGAATGAATTCAACAATTAATTACAAACTTACATCAGTGAACACACTGTATGAAATTGAGACTAACCTTGTGCTTTATTCAAGCCCTCGCCCACTTTTCATCAAAGATTTCCCTCTGTCTCATAACTGGATATGGGTCTCACAAATGTCCAGGCCCCCTTGTTCCTTGGACAATTTATTGAATGAGAAGAGCACTCAACTGATCTTGGAGTCCCTCAGACTTGACCCCTCAGTAGAAAAACATGGACTGACTAATATTGTGAGGGAGATTATTTTTAAACCCAGAATTCCATCTGAGAACACACATACCCTTGTTTAGCTTAGTCAGTCAGGGTTACTACTTTAACTGCCAGAAATTTATATTACTCCCATAGAAGTCAGAATAATCCTCTCTAGTCCACCTTTTGTTATAACTATTCTGGAACATATTATTTTATGACACCTGTTTTAAATCAACCACAAGCTCCTCAAATTTTCCCTGGATCATCTCAGCTCTTTGCATTAGCATTGCACTCTATCTAGCACTAACCATTAATCAAGTGAGCCCTAAGTAGAATTCAGTTCATGCCCCAAGCAGAATAGATACAGTCTCTTGCAGTGAACAATTTATGGTGACTCTAACCCATACATTAAACTTTATGTTTAAATATCATGCTGACCCAGACAGAAAGCACTGTGAAATTATCTTTACAGCATTTTGTACCGTTAAACACATGCATGCATGCGCGCGCGCGCACACACACACACACACACACACACACACACACACACACACACACACACACACACACACACACACACACACACACACACACACACACACACACACACACACACACACACACACACACACACACACACACACACACACACACACACACACACATATCCATTCATCGTTATTATTTCAGCCATCCTGAAAGTCATGTTATCACTATACCACTTGAACAGATAGGTTTTCCACTAAAAGACATGGTATGATGTGTAGTCTTTCTTGAAGGAAAATGGTGCCTATCTGATATCTATTATGGCCATTAACAAATCTTGTTATCACTACTCCTCTTGAATGGATGGACATGTCACCTTGGCTTTTTCAGTGTGAGACATCTTATGATGTCTGGTTTGTCCTACAAGTAAGTGGGGGTGTTTAAAAACTTCTCCAGTGTGGCTGCCATGGAAGCTGTGATTATACCTACATTTTGACTGTCATGGTGGCTATCTTGAAAATTTGAATGTATGGTCATAGTGACAGGGAGCTTTCACCAAAGACATCCAATAATTTATCTTTGTGGTGAGAAATGGCATTAAACCCCAAAACAACAACAACAACTACATTCTATAATATGTATTGGTCTTACATGAAAATGGTCCTTATCAATCTTTCAGTATTTTCTTCTGGTAGCCATCTTGAAAATGTTATGTCTTCTTCAGATGATGAAAAGATAGTCTTAAAGACATGGGCTTCTTATGATATGTTGTTGGTCCTAAATGAAGATGGTGATGATTATACCATCAACATGATGGTCATGGTGGCCATCTTGAAAATCTTGTTACTATTCCTCTTTAATGTATGATTGTATTGATTTAGATTGTTATGAAAACATTTATTATTATATGTAGTTCTCTTACATGATGCTGATGTGTCCTTGAAAAATGTGAAAAATCTTGCTGCTGTATAGCTATTTCTGCAGGAAGGATGGCTGTACTGACATGGGTCTCTTGAAATATGTAGTTGTTTCTATATTAAAATGGTATTGATCAGCCTCCAAAATGCTTACCTTGATGACCGTCCTAAAATCTTTTTATGGCTGATTCTTCTGAACAGATGGCTGCATTGACATGAGGTTTCTCAAAAAGACTATGACATGTAACTTGTTTTGAATAAAAATGGTGTTTTTCAGACCCCCAACATGGCACCATCATCAAATGGTGGCACTGTTGTAGGCATGTTCATCAAAGCACTTTTTGCATGGTTAATTGGTTTCAGATTTAAATTGTGTAGATTGGACCACCAACATACTTGCACTATTGTGAAGAAGTTTGAAAACCGCGCCTAATTGATCTTGGGGTCAGGTCAGAGGTCATTGTTTGCAATGAGATAAAGCATATAACATTCATGACATTGTCAATTCATCTATTTCCCATTTCATTTCCACAAAATTCCTTGAGCCCTCACCATCTACTTTAACTAAAGTTTATAAATAGTTTTCACTGGGGCAAAGAAGTAGCCATTTAATTTTTGTTTTCTGTGTCAAAGTTCACAGGCATTGAGAAAAGCAAACCTGTTTATGCCATATAACTTGATTATTGTGCAAGATTTCTTAATCAAATTTTGTAAAATGAGAGGAAAAAGGAAAATCTTGACTTTGGGATCAAATGTCAGTACTGTAGTGAATGATCTCTTGAGTTGTATTTATCATCAACTATGTGGATGGCTTGCATGTGAGACAAGGAAGACACCATTTTGGGGCCAAAAGGTCAAAGGTCAGGGCATTGGTGCTCAAATAGGAATAGTGATTTCCACAAACCTTTCATGTATGTACACATGCCATAACTAATCGATCTAGATTACTTGCATTTTGAAACAAGGGAGACAATTATTGAGTTTGGGGATAACAAGACAAACGTCAAGATCAGGCATACTTCAAAACAGTTTTCATAAAATAATCGAGTGCTTTTCTACAAACCATATCCAATCTTTTTGAATGATTTGTGTTTGAGATGAGAAAGGTATCAATCAAATTTGGGGTCAGCAGAAAGGCATCAATCAGATTTGGGGTCAGTAGAAAGGCATTGATCAAATTTGGGGTCAGTAGAAAGGCATCAATCAGATTTGGGGTCAGTAGAAAGGCATCAATCAGATTTGGGGTCAGTAGAAAGGCATCAATCAGATTTGGGGTCAGTAGAAAGGCATCAATCAGATTTGGGGTCAGTAGAAAGGCATTGATCAAATTTGGGGTCAGTAGAAAGGCATTGATCAGATTTGGGGTCAGTAGAAAGGCATTGATCAGATTTGGGGTCAGTAGAAAGGCATTGATCAGATTTGGGGTCAGTTGAAAGGCATCAATCAGATTTGGGGTCAGTAGAAAGGCATTGATCAAATTTGGGGTCAGTAGAAAGGCATCAATCAGATTTGGGGTCAGTAGAAAGGCATCAATCAGATTTGGGGTCAGTAGAAAGGCATCAATCAGATTTGGGGTCAGTAGAAAGGCATCAATCAGATTTGGGGTCAGTAGAAAGGCATTGATCAAATTTGGGGTCAGTAGAAAGGCATTAATCAGATTTGGGGTCAGTAGAAAGGCATTGATCAGATTTGGGGTCAGTAGAAAGGCATTGATCAGATTTGGGGTCAGTAGAAAGGCATCTATCAAATTTGGGGTCAGTAAGACCATGGACAAGGTTATCAAGATTGAAAAAAGAAAAAATTAGTTTTACCAAATAACTTGTCTCATTTACCTTGACCAAATTTTGTGGAAATGTCTTGTATTTAAGATGAGGAAGACCCTGATTGATTTCAGATATGAAAGGTCAAGTGTCAGACCAATGAAGAGTTTTTCATAAAAGAAATATAATAATACTGTTTACGACATGGCAATGTAAATGTTTCCAATAACAGTACTGTTATTATAGCAAATGTCAGATGTTCTTATACCGTGAAATAAATTTATTATTATTATTATTATTATTATTGGGGCCCCGAGTGGCCGAGTGGTCTAAAGCGCTGATCGTTACGGATCACTGCCATCTCACCTCTGTCTGCGTGGGTTCGAGTCCAGGCTCGGCTAACGTGGGTACGTGAGAAAGCCTGCCAGTAGCTTCTCGTGGGTCGGTGGTTCTTCCCGGGTTTTCCAGGGTTCTTCCTCCACCATTAATACTGGCCGCCATGTATAGCCTATCTTGTGCTGAAAAATGGCGTTAAACCCTATAACAACAACAACAACATTATTATTATTATTATTATTATTATTATTATTGTTTTTGTTCATGTTGTTGGTGGTTCTGACATTTTTTATTTATGGCCCAATAATTATAAGTCATAACCTAATCTATATAGCTGTATGTATTACATAAGTTGACTTTAAATACAACACTCATAAAAGTAGTATTTTGTCAGATTATGACAGTAAAGGTAATCATCTCTTAATTTACAGAGGTTGAAAATGACATTGCAGTAATGTGTAAATCATTGTATTCTTCAGTTTTCATGTATTATCATAACAGATATACATATTTTGGTTTTCTTGTTTGGAATAATTTTCCTATTAAAATATTAACCTCATAAATTTGATGCTTCTTCATAAAAAAAAAATGTTGGGTGGTGTATGATCCACATGTCTGTGGCATGATGCCTCAGTGCTAGAAATCACTATAAACTGTGACACTGCAGACATCGTAGTGATATTCAAAGACTCTAGCTTCTTCTAGACATTTATGTATTTTGGTTGAGGTTAAATGTACAGATTTTACAGATAATGCCTTAAATACCATATATACTCACTTATAAGTCGAGTCAAACTGCAAACAACAAGGTCCTGATCTGACATAGCATAATGCACCTGCAGATCAGGGTCTATCTTGTTTGTTCTACTGATTACTCCTAACAAACTGCACAGACCCAGATCTGCTGATGCATTATGTGATGGCAGAGCTGGGTCTGCGCAGCTTGCAGTTGGAGTCTACTTATAAGCAAGTACAGATGGTAAGTGTTGCAATAAGGAAGTGTTTAGGCAACATAGATGATAATAAAGTCCTAATAGGGCTGTCTGTAAGTAGCTGCTATCTTTTGCATTAGTGTTTAGATATTGATTTCTTTTTCAAGAATGCACCTGCTCCATCTGTGATGAGAGTTACCGGGAACCACATGTTTCTGATAAGACACTGCCATATATTTTTTAAGTCTTGAAGTTGCTCTCAAAGCAAATAATCTCAGTGACTCATCTTTTTATCAGTGTCTACGAATTGTTGGAATTAAACACATCTGTTATGTTTCCATTTTGACCTACATTTTGGTGACATTTTGTTTCCAGTATTACGTAATTACATTACTTCTATATTATTTACATTAACGTATCCATGTCATAATTTTTATATGTAACATGACATATAATAATCCCTGATGCCTCATTCCACATGACATGTAATAATTCCTGATGCCTCATGACATGTAATAATGCCTCATTCCTCATGACATGTAATAATGCCTGATGTCACATGGCATGTAATAATGCCTCATTCCTCATGGCATGTAATAATGCCTGATGGTCTCATGACATGCAGTAATGCCTCATTCCTCATGATGTAATAATGCCTGATGCCTCATGACATGCAATAATGCCTCATGCCTCTTCACATGTGATAATGGATCACTGCCATCTCACCTCTGTCTGCGTGGGTTCGAGTCTAGGATTCGGCGAATGTGGATATGTGAGAAAGCTTGCCAGTAGCTTCTCGTGGGTTGGTGGTTCTTTCCGGGGATTTCCCGGTTTCTTCCTCCACCATTAATACTGGCCGCCATGTATAGCCTATCGTGTGCTGAAAAATGGCGTTAAGCCCCACAACAACAAAAACAACAACATGTGATAATGCTTCATGCCATCACAAGTGATTTTACAACATTATGCAAAGGAAAGAAATAGCGACTGAGGCATCTTTATGTATTTTAAAGTCTTCTGTCTCATGGTAAATTGAATCTTACATTAAAATTTATGAAACCTTTTAAATAATTTAATCTTTTTGCTTTCCATAGTTGGAAAAGATAGAAATTACTTATCTTGTTAAGTCTTATAGTCAAGTGATAATGAAGTCTGTTTTTTTTTCTTGTTTTAGGATAAAATTGTTTGCAAAAGACAACATTCAGGGGTTCTATGTTTCTTTCTTCTTAAACATTTTTTAGTTTGTACTGTGTGCTGTTCGCGATTTATTATGCAAGTATAATTGGATATAAATTGTTTAACTAAGCATTCATCAGGCATGTTACTGAATTGTATGGCATTTGAAAGATTTTTTATTCTTTTTTACTTTAGACATAATAAAATTGAGAGCTTCTTTTTCATTCTGTCACTAATGACTAAATAATGCATCACTTGTAATAAATATCGTTGATGGCATCTGTCTAATAATATCAATAATTTTCACTAATTGACATGAATATTCCTTCATTGTGTAAGATGACACCAAAGGCATGTTGATCTTGCACAGTAGTACATTGACACTTTCCATTTTCATATTTTAATCTTACAAGGAATCACAACTAAAAATGCATTTTTTTTGTGTCTTATGCACTAAAGCAATTCAAGTGAGTCATAAGGAACACAGCTGGCTTCATTATCATTGTCTGATGGTTTGCATGTCACAGCAAGTAAAACTTTGCATCAGCCATATATATGACAAAGCTTATTTTAGTGCTTTCAGTGTACTTAGCATTACTGCAGGTCATCAGGAGGTTGCCTCACTTGGGAAGGGCTGCATAAGAGGGGAGCTACAGGTTAAACACAGCCTGTTTTGAAAAGGGCTGCATAAGAGTGGAATCACAGGCTAAATACAGCCTGTTTTGAGAAGGGATGCATATTAGGAAACCACAGGTTCAGCATGGACATTTTTTGTAGGGCTGCATAAGAGGAGAATCACAGGCAAAATATAGCCTGTTTCAAGAGGGGAAAAAAATGAAAGAACTTGAGAAATATTTTAAAACAAGACGAATAGAGACAGAAGAAGGTTCCTTTTTGGAATGTGAATACAAAGAAGGTGCGCAGGAAAAAGATACATCCAAAATACCAAGGGAAAGAGTGCCAAGTTTATGCTCAGTAATGGTGGCAACAAAAGTGAAAGATCAAGAATACATTTCCAAAGATTTACTCCATAAACCCGGTCGGATACAAAGGCTTTATTGTGAGACCAAGAGGGAATGAGCCAGTACTACCATATGGAGAAATGACTATAGCAGGAGAGACTGTGACAGTAAGAAAACCAGCACCCATGTTGAAGAAAATAAAAAAACAAACGGCTGAACTCCATTTATCTGACATTCCACTAGAGATACCGCTGCAAGCTACAGTAGAGAAATTTGAAGAGAAATTAAAAATAAAGGTCATAGCAGCACGACTGGATACGATCCCGTTAACCAAAATCTTCAATGGGATACAGAAACTAAAAATTGAAAAGACTAGATTGACAGAAGTTAAAAGAGCTTTTTTCTTAAATGGCTTCCTCACCAAATCATGGTATAAGGGTTGTATATACAAGAGGAAGTGTAATCGTTGTGGACAAACTGGACATACCCCTCATAAATGTCCAAAAAACTCACAAAATCAACACGAAGCAAGTGAGACAAATAAAGGAAACAAAAGCAACATTACCAACATTTCAGAGAAACCGGTTCCAAAACAAAGATCAGGAAAAACACTAAACCATCAGCAAATAGGCCTACAACTGCAACAAGATAGAAGACAAGGAAAGGGAAATGAGGATAAATTAACAGAAATAGATCGACAAACGAAAGGAGTACAGGAAAATAAACAACAAGAGAAACGAAAGTTACGAGTACAAATACCAACCGAGGTACTCACAGTAGAAATCCAAAGAACACTTTTGACGCCAACAACAACAAAAGAGCAACAACAACAACCAAGACAAAGGCAGAACCAGCAACAGCAAAATCAACAACAAGTAAAGAGAAAGGTGCTAGAGAATAAGTCACAGGAAACAAGCCAGAGACAAATAGGAATACTAGAAAAAGAAAATCAAGGGAAACAGAATCAACAAGTTCCTGGGACAACAGAAACAGGGATATTAGCAGCAGGAATCCCAAGAACCAATTTGACAAAAACAGTAATGAAAGAACAACAACAACAACAATCAAGACATAGACAACAACAACAACAACAACAAAGTCAAATAAAGAGTCGACAAATCCCGGCACAAGAACCAATAACAGGAATACAAACAACCCATCCTACAGAAACAATCAAAAAAGTAGAACAAGAGAGGGAAACAGAAAGGGGCAAAAGGAGAGAAAGAAGAAGGAAAAGAAAGAAGAACAAGAACAAGAAGAATACCAAATGATGGAAGAATATTTTCTCAGAGTGCATGAAGATGAATATGTGGACGATTGGTAGAGAACCAATATAATAAATAATAATAATAATAATAATAATAATAATAATAAAAAATTTAAAAAATTATTAATAATAATAAAAAAAATAAAAAAAAATAACATATTACACCAACACTACAGAAAAAAAATAAATATAATAACATAATATATACCATACTTGACAAAAATTACAGAAACAGGAAAAAACATACAATAGCACAATCTTGACATGTAGGGCAGGAGGGCCTCCCTAAATGGTCATAAAAGATCAACCAGGGAGAGCACCCTCCACAAAAAAAAAAAAAGTTTCGAGAAGGGCTGCATAAGAAGGGAATCAAAGGCTCAACATGACCTGTTTTGAGAAGGGCTGTTTAAGAGGGCAAACACAGCTTAAAGGTCACTGGCAACCTATATTGTACAAATGTGTGATATTATTCTAGTCATAAACAAAACACATTTGTTATGTATGCACACCATAATATTGTTTAATTAGACTTAAAAAAACACTTTTTTAAATGAAAAAATGTTTCGGCAATCTCCATAAACAGTCGGTAGTTTCTGTGTGCAAAAAACGGATATGACATACATTTATCCCTTCTAATCAACCTAGCCATTCAAGTGTTTAATTTCCCCATGTAAATGTCTGTGTGATATATTTTACGATCATGCTTTTGTACAGCAAATATGGTGCATTGTGTTGCATATGGATGTAACCAAAAGTGTGATGATGAGAGAAAGGGTTCTTTCTTTTCCCGAAAGACCCTGTTTGAAAGAAAAAAAGTGGATTCATGCTGTG
The DNA here is from genome assembly GCA_016617855.1 of Megalonaias nervosa. Taxonomy (NCBI): domain Eukaryota; kingdom Metazoa; phylum Mollusca; class Bivalvia; order Unionida; family Unionidae; genus Megalonaias; species Megalonaias nervosa. Next base: position 40,655 of record JAECUM010006383.1, on the reverse strand, counting down.
GGATCGAATAGGGTGAGGGGATGGGAAAGTTGTATTATTTATACTGGATTATAGTCGATTTAGCCCAAAGACAATTCAGCCCAACTCAAAAGACAATTCGGCTCAACTTAATAGTTTGAACAAGTTCTTTTTCTTCAGACAACAAGTAGATACTATGTAAGATACGTTTAGGAATAGATTTTAGGAAAAAAACTAAGTTTAAACGAACTATCTTGACATTCTTTCAAAGAAAATAATCATACTTCGTAACGTACATATATATGAGAGAAAACACAAACTGACATATCCTGCTCGTTCTAATTAAAATATTTATATACATTTTTTATGCTTAAAAAATATATGCATCTGCACAATGACATTCTCAATTTAAGTCTTCCGGTCAAATTATCAATATTGATTTATTAAACAGTAATACTTAACAGATAATATTCTACAGAATACGTATACATTTTTCTAAGGGTAGTGTACATGAGATATTATAACAAATATATTTAATTTTAGGCTTCACATTGTAACACTGCTGCATAAAATACACACTCGATTACACATGAAAGAAGGAGAGAATAATTCTGAGCATTTTGTTATTGTTGCTGCAATATGAAGCTCTTACCAGTTAATTTTATTGTTTGTTCTTATTTTTCAAGTTGTCTTAGCGTGTGCGTGCGTAAATTAAAAGCTTGTCATTTACTAGTCAATATTGTCAATCATATTTGCTCCATTATTCCATACAAATAAGAAAGGAAATAATTTTGTGTTGAATTTGTGCCTCCCCCCCCTTGCACGGTACAAAAAATTGATAAACATACACTTATTTGAAAATAAAATGAAAGAAACTAACCTTGCATTGTTATTTATTCCTTCTTTTTTGATTATGCAGAACTGTTCATGAAGTCATGAATCATTCATGTCAGGAACATTGTTCATCATAGTTCATGAATATGTTCATTCACTGTGACAAATGATGATGACGCAATTTGTGAACTTTTATGAACTGTTCATGAAATTAGTTCATGAATATTTCATGAACTGTTCAAGAACAGTTTGTGAAGTGATGGTTCATGAACAGTTCATGAATTCATTATTTCATGAACTGACCATTTTCAGTTCATGCACATTCATGAATAGTTCATGAACCTTTTGATGAACTTTCATGAATGGTTCATGAACTAGGTTCATGAACCGTTCAAGAACAGTTCATGCCAGTTCATGAATTATTCATGATCATTTCGTAGGAGTAAAGAAAACAATATATCCATGAACTCCGTATATGTAGTGGATGCCGACTTGCTTATGCATCCTTACCGTAGTGTGTATCGCTTACGTCAAATAACAAAATCGCAAAAGAGATGAAAACATCACCTGATTGCTTGAAGGCACCTGCCATTCACGCATGATAAGTTACAAGGTGTAAACTGACCAAGATAGTATTTTGTATCCAGGTTAACTATACGATGGTATCTAGCAAATAAAAATCATTATTTTAAAATACATTCATTGTGAGTGCAAATGATAATCTTTTTGCTAGCATGGGTTACAAAAGTGTTATTAAAGCAAGTTATTGTTGTGTATACTATTTGCCCTGCAAACATCAATTATGATTACATCTGGCAAACAAATAGAAGCCCGGGTGATGGATAAACACAACTGTCAGCGAGCAATAAACTCCTTGCATAGACTTACCGACAGGATATCAAATACAGATGTTATTTTATTACAAAGCAAACCAACTCTCGAAATTGATTTTGGTGTCTTTTAAGTGAGCCGATTTTTTCTTGTGAAGTCGCCGACATAAGGAAGCAAAGTTTGTTTTCTTTGGATTCTTTTAAGTGAGCCGATTTATTTTTTTTTAATAAAGTCAGCCGACATAGGGAAGCCAACATTGATTCCTTTTTTGCCTGTATTAACGAGAATTTTCAAAATAAATTGAAACAATGGAACAGTTTTGAAAGCAACACAATCTAGTGCGTTGCGCATGCATGTCGATATAAGGCTGAACAGTAAATTAGTTTTAAATAGTTTCATCTAAATGTTCCCTATCCATAGTTTATGTTTTATTTTTCGACAACAGGAAGCATGTACTTCGTTTTGTGGGGATAAATGTATGTCATTTCCGGTTGGCAGCCTCTTTAGGTGGGAAATCGTAGCCAGGGGGAAGTAACAGCATTGTCTACATCTATTTCGAGTAATTATATTATTATTTCTTCTTTACACTTGATACTTTATTTGTTCTTTTTGTGCGAGTGTAACTACTTTTAATCATGTAATGCAAATCTGATGTAAACAGAAAAATGTTGGAGTATGGCTTGTGACCTTTAAACACAGCATTTTGTTGTAAATATTGTTAGTTTTATATGTTAGTGTCTGTTACTTGTTCAGGAGTTGGTGACACATTGAAGCAGACCCTACAGTGGCTTTTTCTCCTTATTAGGTAAGTGTTTAGTTTGGAAATAGCTTTCATTTACCCATTGATGTTGAAGGTTATGGGGTCACAGGGTGAAAGATGAAGGTTATATAATTTTATCATATGGACAATAAAGAAATACAATTTTAGTCAGCATCTTGATTTTTTTCTTTACAGGGATGTGGTGGAGTTGAAGCCTTGTTACTTGGTGCTTATAATTTGGTAAGTAAACACAATATAATATATTTTGCTATAATTAACAAGTACCTTTCATGTCCATGTACAGAAGTGTTAACCATTTGATGAAACTGAATGTGTCTACAATCAGCCTTTTGTTCCTTTTTTGTAAGTCGTCATTTGGCTCATCATGAACATGCGGCATCTTAATGCCTTCTTCAAGACAGCCCTTTTGCATCAGTGAATCTTTGGGAAATCAATTGCCACCAATTTCCTTAGCATTAAATAGCCAATGATATGCTAAAGTGGCATTATATCCAACAGTAAATGCCCAAACAAAACCAGGAAAATTCTTTTGCCTCAGTGGTTCTTTGGGAAAGGCACTTTCCTCCCTTTCTCTCAGATTGATAGTCAATAATGTGATAAATTGGAATTGAAGCAAAACACCCCAAAACCTAAATACCGACAGTTCTTTGGGCCTCTGTAGTCAGTAAGATTTCATTGAGATCACTTCTTGAGATTTCACTCCTTTGATTTTACATTAGCTTTTTGCTGTCATCTTGTCAACTACATTGTATGATAAAAGTATATGTAGTTCATGTGTAATTAGAACATTGTATGATAAAATATATGTAAGTTCATCTGCAATTAGAACATTGTATGATAAAATATATGTAAGTTCATGTGTAATTAGAACATTATGATAAGATATATGTAAGTTCATGTGAAATTAGAATATTGTATGATAAAATATATGTAAGTTCATGTACAAATAGAACATTGTATGATGAAATATATGTAAGTTCATGTGTAATTAGATCATTGTATGATTAAATATATCTAAGTTCATGTGTAATTAGAACATTGTATGATAAAATATATTTAAGTTCGTGGGTAATTAGAACATTGTATGATAAAATATATGTAAGTTCATGTGGAATTAGAACATTGATTATTGTTGTGATAAAAGGGATACTTCATTTAACATGTAATTAGAACATTATTGTGAGAAAAGAGATACTTAAGTGTATGTGTGTAATTAGAGTGTTGATTGTTGTGCTGTAAGGTCAAGGTCATTTTAAGTCAAAGAATACAAATAGGTTCTGCAGAATAACATTAGTTCTACATGACCCACCTAGACCAAACTTTGTCAGTAGTTTGCACTTAGAGATTTTAGGGAAAGAAAATTTGTTACAAACCACGTTTTGATTTTTTTTTTTTTATTTAGTCAGACGTCAAGTGTGTCCTTTCCATAATCTTAATTTCATAATCACTACTTCTGACTGTGATCAGTTGGGTGTAAATCGAAAAAGAATAAAGATGTGTCATGATTTCTTTTCATTTAGGACAGGTACCAATTTGAAAACATTTTTTGAGGCCTGAAAATGCATGGTATGAGCTGAAGACTGGTTTTGTTTAGGCCCGCTTTCTAAACTTAATTATTTTGTTTGTTATAAAATTAGAACTTCAGTCTAAGCAACACCAACATTTTTCATTATTTCATTTCCTCTTAGTGGATCTGTTTTCAAGGATTTCACTGTAGTTATTTTTCACATGTAAATTGTTAAAATATCAATGAAGAAAATTACACTAGAAACGTGGTGGGCATTGTCAGTATATGCTCTACACAGGACTGAAGTTTCAATTTGCAGTTCGTTCTGCATCAAACTCATTGTAAAGTAATTAATTATTTATTATGATTTATTGTTAGGCACCTTAGTCTTGCTGGGCTCATACTTCATGTCAGAGCTTTGGTACTGCTCATTTATTAGTTGATTAGGCCGCATGCCAATGCAAAATGATGGCAGCCAATCTTCTTCTCTTCTGCATTGTTGATTATTTTGATGTACTAATTGCCAGGTTTGACATAAAATCGGGACAGGATGGCTTTTTAAAACACCATTGTACGAGGTCTGTTGTTTTCTTGTGTTATGGTAAGATGTAGATCCTTTCTAATATCTAGCACAGATACTTTGTTGGCATATATATTTGTTTACAAATAGAGTCCAACTGCAAACTGCACAGACCCAGGTCTGCTGTCAGATAATGTGCTGGCTGATCTGGGTTGACAGAAGTAATCTGTCAGACACACAGCATAGACCATGATCAGCTAGTGCATTATGTGAAGGTAGATAAGGTCCATATTGTTTGCAGTCAGACTTGATGTATAAGTTTCCATTTGATAGTAAGATTATTTTGATTGTTATTTGATAAATTGGATCTAATACATTTTATACTCATTTCTTTTTCTCCAAGCTTGAACATTGGAATCACGAGTTTTATCCTCTTGCATATATTTCTCGAATGAACATGTTTCCAAATCTACAAAATACCACTGGTAACCATGGAAGTGGATTTATTTGTTGCACATTTAAATGCTTTGTGACTGTCCTTACATTAGAACCTGAAGACGTTGTTATAGTCTTCTTGCATCTGCACATGCATTCCATGCATGTTTATTTCTCTAAACTTTAACAAATGGAAGATTTTGGTACCATAGAAATTCATATAATCCTTGCATGTTAACTTTTTTATTTGCAACCGGAACATCAGAACTCAAAGACACTGTTTTATTAATCTTTTTCCTTTGCCTGATTACCGTCAGTAACCCGATTATAACTGCCAAGTTGATATTGATTAGCAGGGTGGGATGCCATGATGCTAACTTGCACTGACAAGATGAGATAGGGTACTGGCACATCAAGTAGACATATAATTAAGGGGATACTGAAAAACGCCAGCCCGCCACATATTGTAATTACAATTGCAGTAGTTTGGTTAACACACCTCAAGGCTAACTCAGAGCACTCTTCATTTTTGAAAAAATGTGATGGCACAAGGTGTCATAGCACTAAGAACGATGTATGTCCTAAAGCCTAATGGTTAGCTTGCTGTAAAATAGAGGCTCTATATTGTACATTTTGTTTAGTAATGGGATGTGTTTGAACCTCTGAAGAGCAAAACCTCATTAAACTGAAATTTTGATGAAACTTATATAGTTTTCTAGTCGTAAATGTACCCTTTATGAATGAAATTTGCTCATTAATTTGAAAAACTATTCAAATGCAAAATTTTAATTCACTTCCAAAGATTTATATTTCTTTGTACATTTTTTAAACTTTAATTGGCACTATTGTTATTTTTGTGCTGAGGTACCATTAAATGCTAATACACACATGCATTACATTTTTGAGTTTTCTTCGTGATACTGTGTTTATTTGCTTGTAAGTAGGGTCAGAGTGCTAACAACATAGACCTGATCTGCTATCACAAAATGCACCAGCAGATGAGGGTCTATATTGTTTGATCTCTTCATCAGTCCCAATAAATTGCATAGACCCAGATCTGCCAGTCATAGAAAATAATTCATATCTAATTTTAATGAATGGATTGGACAGTTTGGTATTTTTTTAAAATTCAGAAATGAACATTATTTAAAAGAACTTAAATTCAAAAAATAATAGTGAAGAGCAGAAATCTGTAATAATTGAGGGAAACTGAAAAAATTAAATGCATTATAATTATAGAAGATAATTATTTCCTAATCAGTGGAGTTGGTGTTGACAAGTATTATATGTGTACACCATTTTACAGCACCTATACAATGACAAATTTTTGTAGTATCGTGTAAGTATCCATAGTGGATTGGTCTAAATTCACAGCATCACTACACTCGAGTAAGCTGTACACTACTGTCAGAATCCATAGCTTGCTGGTCTAAATTCACTGCATCACTATGCTAGGGTAAAAGCTGTTCACTTGCATCAGCATCTATAGCTGACTGGTCAACATTCATGGCATCACAACATTAGTATAAGCATCCATTGCTGACTGGTCTTCATTCACAGTATCACTACAGTAGTGCCACAGTTGAATAGTTCAAATTTACAAAATCACCACAATAGTGTAAACAGCTGACTGGTCTAAGTTCATGGCATCACGTTGCCCTAGTGTAAGCATCCATGACTGACTGCTCAAAATTGACATCATTGCTACAGTAGTTTTTGTTATATTTCCATCATGGTTTTTTTTACATTTTTATGACGTTCGGTGCATTAGTGATAATTTTTTATGAACCAAGACTGTTTTACTAATGCTGGTACTAACTTGGACACAGAATATAAAAACAATGTTCTGTATGATCTTGCTTTTTCTTAAAATAATGTACATTTGAATGAAATGACTGGAAAGTTTATATATTTTACTGGCATTTATGTTTATTTACCACCTGACATAAATCCATACTCATAAACTTTTGGATCATTCTTTCCCTACTGCTGTTGTTTTTGTTGTTGTTGTTGTTGTAGGGTTTAACACCATTTTTCAGTACAAGATAGGCTATACATGGCAGCCAGTATAAATGGCGGAGGAAGAACCTGGGAACACTGTGGAAAGAACCACCGACCCACAAGAAGTTACTAGCATGCTTTCTCACATACCCACATTGGCCGAACCCAAGACTCGAGTCCATGCAGACAGAGGTGAGATGGCAATGATCCGTAACGGTGAGCACTTGAGACCACTCGAGCACTCAGGGCCCCTTTCCCAACTGCAGTAGAGTATGCAATGTAGTTGGTAGTTATGAACCACACCATATTGTGTTATAACGAGGAAAAGCTGTAATAAAACTGCAGGATGAGCTAAAAATATTGACTCTGGATAGAAAACAGGAGGTGCTAGACCAGGCATGTACAACTTGCGGCTGGCTCACTACCTGATCAACTTATTTACATCATAGGGTGTGGTTTTAAAACTTGACTATCTGGCCTTCAGCCTGGAGGAAGTTGCACATGCCTGTGCTGGACAATATTGAAATCTATTATGAATTTTAAAATAAGGTGACATAATATTGCAGAAAACATATTATGTTTACCATATGAAATTTATATAATTATATCCTTAATGATTATACATTTTTGAACCATGAATTTTCTGAGCCTATTGACTTACTGTCAACCATGATCTAAAATGCTAAAATCAATACGATGGTTACCATGGTGATGTTGTAAATGATATTTTGAGTTCCGAACCTAATGCTATGTCACAATATGCTATCTGTTTACAGCACTGTTGTCATAAGGTCCAAATGGACATTACAATGAGGGTGCATTGACACAGTTTTCATTTAGTGGAAGTCTTGGTATCTGCACAGTGGCAGTACTTTAAGTCGTTAGACCTTTTCAATTGGGTATTTGTGATGTCTGTTTGTTTGCTGAATGTATAGCCTTTAAAATTACTTTTAAGAAATCACAAGTGTGTAATAACTCAGGATGATCATTTATTTATTTTTTTTCTGCTTTTTATAAAGTGTCACATAATTCTAGCCTGAAAGTGACATATACGAGTTTCTAATAAAGGTTTGAATGTTGTACTCCAAGTATTTCACACTTCTCTCATTAAACGTAAAATAAAATAAGTAAATAATAATTAAAATTAATAAAAATAGTAATAAAACTCACCATAATTCAGGATCTAGCTGTAGCTATGTAATATCCTTATATCTGATCCCTTTCCATGATTATTTTCTTTGAAAATTTTTCGAGACATTACTGTGATACATCAATTATTCTACCATTTTGATACTCACAGCACGATACTTAGGGTGCATAATTGATTCAAAATGATAGTTACCATAGAAAGTTACTTTTATTCTTCAATATCCATGAGTAATTATGCTGCTTTATTCTTTATGTGTATCAATATGTATCATATTGTATATTGTGTATTATGATACATATTAATACACGGCATATGTTACATTTGAGTTGTTGGATGAGAGAGGTCACATGACTTTTGCACTTGCATTAAGTCGAATCCCATGCATCCATTTTTAATGGGTCAGTGTGTATATGGTATATACTTTTGCCAGGCATATTTCTTCCTTGAAAAAGTTGAAACGTTGACAGTAATAAACAAAGTTTATGCTTTCCTTCTATATTCCATGCAGCTTACCCATATAATGGACGACATGGATTTTGTCCATGGACAGTGTCATGGTTTCCATGCTTATAGCATGGGCGTGTCACATGCTTTCCAGTATTTACCGTCTATTTTCCATGGTCTCCATGTTGTTTTTTTTCTATTAGCAGATAAAAAATTTCCATGGGAAATGGCAAACAAAATAGAGCCTGGATACCATAATTTGCTATATTTTAGTATCTTTAAATTTGAGCAAATCTTTAATATTATCACATGATAGCGACATAAAATTTTAGTGAAATACCAGTGTACACAAAATGTCATTAAATACTTGTTGGCCGTCTGTTTGGAAGTGATGTGTGCTCACACGCTAAGCTGTACAATTGCAAACAAATGAGGTGGGTTTTTTTTTAAAAATTCTGATACAAGTGGGTTATTAAGCCGCAGATAACTTGGGTCCTGCAGTGATAAATGCCCTAGACAAAACATCTGTTGCAATATTTATTAAAACAATATTTCCCTCTGCTTACACATTACGGTAGCATAACATGGTACTATTGGAATAATGGCTAGCGATGCCTGATCCCTGCATTCTGGAACCGTCCATCAAGATAGTTATTGTGTTTTGCGGCTTACATGTTATGATCTCATGTACAAGTGTCCATTTTACATTCTGCACTAAACCTAGAAGGGGCATTGTCTGCATGGATTACAGGTCAGTTAGGCTAACCTATCAACAGGATGCAGAACAAACTAGCTGCCGAACTCCACCTTTTCAGCACCTTATATGATTTAAATTCCATCTGACTACTCTGAGCAGTCTAAAATGTGTGAATCAATATATAATGGATGAACCTGCATGGATGGACTAACTGAGCCAGCCTGACATCTAGACAGTTTTCCCCATATGCACCATATATTATTCAATTATTGAAAAAGTCTTTATTATGCACCGTTTACCTTTAAACTTCATGAAATTTTCATCATGCACACAGAGTTTATGTTGTAATAATAGTCATAATATCCCATCAAATTATACAGAGTGCGTGTGTGTGTGTGTGTGCACGTGTGTGTATGGTTTGGATTTTTTAACATAGCTTTAAAAATATTTTGGTCATATTGCTACGATGTCTGCATTGTGGCAGTTTATAGTGATGTCTAGCACTGGGGCATCATGCTGCAGACATGTAGCATGATGTCCCATCCAGTCACATTATACTGACACTCAAATTATGCAGAATAATATGTTAAGAACAGGGTGTGGCTATTTTGATTGATGCGATTGGTTAATTTGAGCTGATCCTGATTGGTTGACAGTATTATTCTTTGCTGTTATCAGCTCTATTATCTGGAATGATTGAATCTTTGGCAGACATATTAGGCTTTTACCTGCTGTCATAAAACTTTAGATGCCAATTAACAGCTCTTGTTTCTAAGGCTATACTGATCCTGCTGCATGCCAGGGATCACGGCTTTGTATTTGAAAGAATTCTGCTTGCGAGATAGATTTGATACCAATGTAATATGTTTAAGCCGTTAAGGGAAATTAATGTATTACTGATATTTGGTTATTTACCAGTGTTTTATTATAATGTTTTCATTTAAACTGTTGTATTTAATAACTGTGCATATAGATCGTTTGGTCCAGTATGTACATGGTAATAACCAGTGGTGTAGAAATTATTTTATTAGGTGGACGGCAGCTCTGGTTGGCAGCTCTAGTTTACTCACTCATCACTCCTGCTCTCTGTCTCTCTGTCTCTCCATACTCACCATATGTCAATTAACAGTTATTTCAAGTGCACTTGATCCAGCAAGGTGTTGCATCTTTCAGGGATTGATCATGATAATTATAAAAAAAGATAGTGAACAGTGAAAAACTTTTCCATTTAACTAAGTGCTTTTGACTCTCCTTGAGTTTTTGTCAAAGGCAATTACAAAACTGGGGTAAACAAGACAAACAGTAAACACATCATAAAAAAATTTAATCAACTCAATTTTGCATGATTGTGGATCTGACAGAAATATTGTTTAAAATTTGTGCTAATTGCGCCTCATTGGTTTGAACTCCAAGGATTTAATAGCAAATGTTTTGAGATACAGGATTTATAGTCATAACAAAACAATGTTATGTCACATTATTTGTGATGTCATTTTTGTACTCTGGCACCAAAGTGTTTACAGGGACATTTTTCATGTGTCACCGTATGTATGTATGTATATATATATATATATATATATATATATATATATATATATATATATATATATATATATATATATATATATATATATAATTTTACATTAATTTCTTTGTTGCAAAAATAATTATTTGATTAAAAAATTTACTAATCCTGCTGTAACTTCATTAGTCCTTTGCAAAAAGCAATGTTGGCAAAAAAATACAGCTTTCCTAGCCATCGGACTAATGAAATTAGGAAAACTACTAGTTGAACATTTAACTAGCCACAGGCTGTCAGACTACCACTAATTTCAAGCCTTATATATATATATATATATATATATATATATATATATATATATATATATATATATATTATTCTTTAAAAGAAATTGATGGCATGGCTCTTCCAGCCCCAGTTTTGATGTATATTTGATAGCTATTCAGGATTTTATTATTTCCAGGAGTGTTCAAGCATGTCCAGAACTCCTTTGAATAATTCACAATAGTCCCAGAGTAATAATATAGTCTAAAAAATGAGCACTTGCTATTTCCACTTAACAGTTCAAATAAATGTTTTTCCTTTCAGTTAATATCTAAGTACAACTTAAAACATGTCTGCAGACATGATGTCTAACATAAGAACATAACAGATAGGAATGACTCCAAAATCAGGAATGAATCTGGTTGTTCAGTTCTCTCCTTATATACACCTTCTATTACCACTATATTTCACAACACATGATAGATCATGCTTCTCAATAAACATTTCAAAACACCTATTTATGTGACCTAGCCCATCCAATGGAAAATTACTTAATTCTTCTAGAACTGTCTAAACCCCAACAGCCAGTGAGAAATTAACCCAAGTCATCAGAAATCTTATTATTAGCAATCAACATATATTTACAGACCCTATGCAATTTTTCTGTTCTTAATGGTCCTAAAACAGACCCTAAGTCACATAGGCCAACAAATAAAGACACTGTGCAATTTACAGCCATGAATAAAAATTTAAAAAATTAGATAAAATTATCTACCAGGAGTAACAATATTTAATAGGACTAACAAGAGATGCCCTTTTTAGCAACCCCTTTTTTTATTCAGGTGGAAAAAAAAAATTACAAAAAGGAAAGTAAAAAATCTTAACTCTGAGTTTAATCTAATCTATGGACATAAATAAGGAAGGACATGCTTATGGATGCTTACATGATCATTACGCTATGTTGAACTTCCACCAGGGCAGGTTTGACATTAATTACTTCCTTGAAATGTCAAATGATAAAAAATAAGGAGTTGATTAACAAACTAGGAAAGCCTGAAATATTAGAGGTCACCTTGAAAAAGCTCCATGAATTTATTAAAGAGTATTTGTTCTTGGAAAGTCCTTGAATTTCTTGAAACATTCACCGAATTTTCCTGACTAGCTCCTCAACTTCAGCAGAGGGAATATAAAGCAGTAAAACTTAATGAAATCTATCAGTCTTTAATTTCAGAATTTTGTAATGTGTTTTCCCTCACAAAATGAATAGAATAAAATGGAGTAAAAGTGGGTGGACCAAAAGGCACGGTATGGGCGGTTACGATATGGTTACCATATGGAGTAGAATCCCATTGCAGTAGTGGCACAGTTTTGTGTGGGGTTTTTTTCTGTTGTACAAATTTATGTTGTGAGAAACAAAGTATATTGTTGAGAAAGTTTAATTTTCAAAAGAAAAATACCTTTGAAAAATCCTTGAAGAAAAAACTCACCAGGATGGTAAAATCATGGAAAATCTCTAAACATTGAAAATTTCCATATTGTAACCAACCACAATATTTAGCTCATAACCATTTGTTTTGAGCTTCCGCAGCAAACAGCATCGATCTTGGTCTGCTATCACGTAATGCACTGGCAAGTCATGATCTATGTATTGTGTTGGCTTGTTTTGTAGCTTAGCAATACTTTTAAGGTTATTTCATGGCAAGGCAATAAAAGTGCTGTTTGTTTTGAAATGCATAAAAAAAAGATTGGTTTGCTTTCATGTTTTATGGCATAGCATTAATTTAATGGTTAGATCATGCCAGGGCAAGTAAAATGGCCTTGCCAAAGGATGCACCATAGAAGTCATTTTTGGGATGATCCCATCGTGGTAATCAAACCTGAATCTATCAGGTGGCAAGTTTGACACCTTAACAACTAGGTTGCTGCAGCTCAAAAATCATAAGAATAAACTGTAGGTTGACCCCTTATTCACTGGTGCAGATTTACACTGTATTTAGGTTATTTCATGCCAAGGCGATTAAATTGTCACACCCAAGGACATACCATGGTAGCTAATTCTGGCTAATTTGATGGTAAGAATCAACCCTGCACCCTTAGGGTCATGACCCTAAAATCTTAATATCTGAACCACTATGGCTTGCCCAAGGACACACCATGGTAACCAATACAGGCAGATTGTAGGATTCAACCCTGCACCACTCTGGTCAAGAGTATAAGACCTTCATTTCTGAACCACAATGGCTCTGAAATCATAAGAATCAGCATGGTAGTTCCCCTCTCCACCTCCATCCAATATTCCGATGCATTATACAATGGCAGATCTGAGTCAGTGCTGTTGTTACTGGTACCAAATGATATACATGAGCAAACATGGTAATTGAATATCATATTTTATAAGATACACTGAATATGCTATTTTTCATATGTACTAGGTTTTGTGGATTTAGTTGTTGCAATAAACCAAAAATTTTAAGATCAAAACCAGCTGGTTTTTCTGTTAGAGTAGAAACCTCCTTCAGTCCACAAATTAAGTACCAATGAAATTATTTTTACTTCGCAGATACCTTGAAAACTGATGCCAATAAAATTAAATGAATTCATTTTAAATCAGCAACTTTGATACACTGTAGCAGTCTAATACTTGATTGGTTATTACTGTTTTGAGAAAGGCATCATCAGGTATCAGGTCATATTTTTATATTGATCGTGCCAGTAATTTTCCGTCTCGTACACAGATAATTAATCGTGTAATTTGTATTATGTAAGCTTTGAGTTTTCATTAACATTCCTTATAATGCATGCCAGCTTCAGTCTCAACATGTTGATCTGAAAATGCCAGAATCATGATCAAGAGATTACATGAACATGCATGGTTTGAATTATTGATGAATTTTAAGCTTTAGAGCATGTTAACAACAGTGGGTTTTTAGATCAAAGTATTTCCAAAATATTGTGACTGTGTAATGCATCAAGTTGAAACACCTTAGTTTTTTTTTTGTAGTAAAAAATTGTATTCCTTACCAGATTTCAATCGTGACTTGATGATACATGATACAGTCTTTAACTCAACGTACATGCCTAATATCTGTAGGTGGAGATACATACAGTTATCTGTTGAATGCAAATTAGTGTGAATCATCACTGGTCATGTACCATTTCCCTGTTGCCATGTTGGTCAGAGGCAAAAATCACAAAATACTATATACTCTGCAGTGGTAGTTTTTTTATACCATATATGCTCCCTTCAAAGACCAGTCCAACTGCAAACTGCACAGAACCAGATCTGCCATCACATAATGCACCAGCAGATCTGGGTCTGTGCAGTTTGGTAGGAGTAATCAGAAAAACAAATAAAATAGACCCTGATCTGCAGTCGCATTATGCTACAGCAGATCAGGATCTTTGTTTTTTGCAGTTTAACTTGACTTATTAGCGAGTACATATAGTAATTAAATATATTTCATGTATGATTCTGGTATGAAAGATATTAGGATGGTTAGTTCTGTACATGCTTACTTTTAAGGCAGATCCATTGGCAAACCTCATACACCCAGATCTGCAATAACATAATACACCAGCAGATCTGGGTTGATGCACTGTGTTAGGACTAATCTATATAGTACAAACAACATACACCCCGAGCTGCGGGTGAATTATGCAACAGTAGATGAAGGTGTAACTTGCTTGCAGTTGGACTCCACTTCTAAAGCTAGTATGCACTAACAGCTTAAAGAGGACAGTTTAGCTATATATGTATTAAACCCCATCGTCAAGAGCAACGTGAACTTCCATTTGTTATAACATGGGTTGTGCCTTTTTGGGGGCCTTATGGTTTTGTACGAAAACTTTTGCCACATTTCATGCAACTAAGATCATCATTGTTTTGTCTCACATTTTTGGTTAAGAAAGGTAAGAAAATAAGTTCATCATCAGTTGAAATAAAAAAAATATTACAAAACATCGATTCATTGCATTCTCAGGAGTTTGTTTCATTCTTTAAACTACTACGAACATAATTTAGACTCTGTTCATTCAGAACTAAAAAGATTTTATTCCATAAAACTTCCAAATGATACTAAATTTGAAATGCATTAAATAAGTTCCAAGTTTGTTTTGAATTACCTAAAATGCATGGATGTTTCTAAATACATGTATACAGGACTTGACATGATAGTAACCTTTCTGTGTAAACACAGTTTGAGAACAAGTCAGTTTCTCCAATCTAGGAAAACTGCCAATGTAACACTACTCCATAAAGCTGGATCAAAAGAGAATGTATACAATTGTAGACCAATATCAATTCTTTAATCCTTTCCAAATTACTAAACATCATGTACACAGATCTTTTATGAACTATCACAATGATCACAATCTACTTCATGAAAATCAATCTGGCTTTCAGAAGGATCATTCTTGTGAAACTACTTATCTCTTTGACTGACAAGTAGCTGAAATAGGTCACAGCAGGTAAAATTAAATGGACACCTATCGGAAATTATAATGATAAGTTGTGGAGTGCCGCAAGGTTCTATCTTGGGGCCCTTGTTATTTGTTCTGTTCATAAATGACTACCCCTGTGCGGTAACCTCCCCCCCCAAAGGGAAATGCAGTCTTATCAACTGACATGTATGCTGATGGCATGACTTTGTTTGATGCTCGAAGCATCTAAGCTGAAGTTGAAAAAGAAAAAGCCCCTTAAAACTGCTCACAATAGACTTCAAATATGGTGCAAGAAAAATGGTATGATTGTCGTTATGGAAAAAACAAAATTCTTCTTGATAAGTACACGGCAGAAAAGAGCATGATAATGCAAACTGAAATACTGCATGTTCTCTGTGATAACACTGATCTAAAAATGGTGTGCTTTGATAGAATTCTTGGAATATTGTAGATAATGAATTGCGATGGTCACATCATATAAATTATATTTCAAAGAAATTAAATTCTTATCTTTGGCTCCTAAAGAAAATCAAGGCCTTCATTCCATTACATTACAGAGTTGCTTTTTACAAAAGTTACATTCAACCGCATCTTGACTGCTGTAATATAATATGGGGGAACACAACTGCTACAAGTATGAGAAAAATTTCCAGACTCTAGGAAATGGCATGTAAAATAATTCTTGATCAGCAAACAAAAATTGTCCTAACTGCAATGCTTATATTCAAAATATTGCCAATAAATGAAAGAATAATTTTGAGAAAGGCCAAATAATGCACAATGTGTTTTTACAAAATCTGTTCCCACTTACCTAAACACCATTTTCCAAGAAAGAGAATCTACTAAGATCTCAAATTTAGGATCAGTAAAAGGGCAAAATTTCATAGTACCCAAGCCATCAAAGGAGCTATTCAAAAATAGCTTTTAATTTTCAGGTTCACTTGTTTGGAATAACGTTACACATAATATTAAATCAGTTCCAAGCATCTTTTCCTTCCAAAATAGGTGTATTAGATACATGAAAATAAACAAACCAGAAAGGTATACTTATGAAAGTGCATATTATGAATTGTTGTTCATATACTGTGTATTTGCCTGTGTGTATGTGTAAATATATTATTATTTACTTGTATCGTATATGTACTTAATAGATGGCCGCAAGGTAGATTACTTTTTCATTTGTAGCTAATTGAGTCAGCATCAGAAAACAAAAGTCTTCATTATTATTATTATTATTATTATTATTATTACTAACTTACATGACTTCATTATTCTGTCTTTAAGGCAATTCAAGATCTTGCTGTTTGTCAACAGATGCTTTGGATTTAGCAATATGCCTTGCACTTCCTTGCTTTAAATAATATTACCTACTGTTAATAGAAGTATTGAGTATTTTCGGGGATTTATTCATTTGACAAAAATCCCAAGCAAACTGGCTGGGAAATTGAACTTGCCGTTGGAAACAATATCCAAATATGAATGAAATTATAAAATGAAATAATGGTATATTTTAAGAAAATTGTGTTTATTGAAGCTTTTGTATCCTTTGTATATTCTTTGTGTATCGTATGCCAATACTTGAGTTATCTGACAGTATATATATATATATATATATATATTCTTAGATATGTAGATTTGAAACAGTCATAATGAAGATACAACTGGAAGAGCAGAAGCAGACATGTACGTGTGTGTATAAAGACTGATAAAGGGATTGGTAGAAAACATTTTTGAAATAGCTGCATTTTCAAGTGAGAGAGAGAATTAAAGCTAGACTAATGATTTATTTATATTCACAACTCAAGGATTTGTGAACACTTATTTTATCCACTTACTTAACAATTATCATGTAGTCTTCTAATCGGCAGCATGCATCAAAATATTTGAGAATCTGACTTTTATTCGAGTTAACTTATGACCAGAAAGTCTGTGAAACCCTTACATGTACAGGTGTTACGATTACAATGTAAAATATAAATATTTGTTCTTTATTTTGTCAAAATTAGTAAATATTCGCATCACGGCTGCACGAGACTAACATTGACATTGACTACAAGCCAGAAATGACATGTACAGTAGATGAAAGAATCTTTAGCCAGGTATGCAGAAGAAGAATGCACTACATATAAATGCTAAATAAAGGTGTTGATACATGTATTGTGATGACATTGCAGGGTATAAAACTTGCATTCGTCTATAAGTTAGCTTGCACAGAGTTACTGTATTTTACACAGACTGCCGTCATTGAGTTAAATGTTTTGTATCTTGTATCCGTCTCTTAATTGTGCGGACTTGCCAGCGGCAAAATGTCTTGCAAATCCAAGCTTGCTCAAATCAAATAAGAGCTTGTTCTGGGAGTTGGGCAAGTGGATTTGTAAATCCTAAATGTAAAGACCCATTAAATAGTGGGAATTTTGTGTTCAAACAATGTGACACCCATTGTATATTTTAACTGCTCAGTACTAATTTTACTGCCCTATGCCAATTTAACTGCCCAATACTAATTTAACTTCCTTATATTAATCTCACTGACCAACCAATACAAATCTCACTGACCAATACAGATCTCACTACCCTATCAGATTTTGTTGATATGTATATTTGTTTGAAAGTGAGACACAGACTTTACAATAGTGGTAGTAGTGTCAACAGTTTGTTAAGATTTTGGATGAAACATTTGTTTAGAATATATTTCCTGAAGCGCTTCAAAAATTCTCATTACGCTCGTAATAAATCATTTTGAAGCTACGACAATTCATTCTGTGACATTAATTTTCTCTCCTTTGACCTCCAGACCAAGTCTCAGTTACAGAAAATATGTGTTTTGATTTTGGTTCATATTTTTTCACTTATATTTGCTAAATGCCTGGAACAGATTTTTTTTTCATACTTGGCAAGATTTATTGTTACTGTAAGACAATTCATTCTGCACAACACTTATTTACCCCATGGTCAAGATCAGGCCATATTAAATTTATTCAAGGTTAAGGTTAAAGTTATTTTTATATACTTGCATTTCCTTCAGTGGTATGTCTCAATATCAGGCACTTGACTTCCACTGCCATAGCATTAAATAGTCTTTCATATGCTCATTTACCATTAAATGTTAGTCGAACCAACCATCCACATCAGCAGAGATTCTGTCTCAAATGTCATCACATATGAGATCTTGAGCAACCAATCTTGCACACAAGAGTGAACCATATTAATTGTGGGTGGGGGTGGGGAGCAAGATGCAGCATTTGCTTGGTACTGTTGACTGTGATTTCTGGCTGTGCATCTGAGGATTCAGTCTGACAATGACTGGTATTGCCCTCCACAAAACATCGGCAGTTAAACAGCCATAAATCCATAACCCCATTTCTTTGGGCTTGATAGCTATGAATTGTACACTTTAGTTGCTTGAAAGTGTATAACAGTTGCTGGAAATTATGCAGTAGTTGCTTGAAAGTGTATAACAGTTGCTAGGAAGTGTATAAGTTGCTAGAAAGTGTATAACAGTTGCTAGGAAACATATAATACTTACTCAGCCCCTTAAAACATCTTGTGCTTACATTATGGCTATGTGCATTCTGTAGGAGAGGAAATTATTTCTGATCCTTTAAGGAGTTGTGAACATCTCTATACGTTCAAAGATCATTTGATGCTGTAATGAAAGGCAGTTATTATCTATATGGTGGATGAAAAGTATTTTTAAAAAATCGGGCCATGGAGTTCATAAAAAAACTTGGATTGGACCAATCACAAATGTTACTTTTGAAAACTTGTTTTGATTGGCTGATATTGGAAATACAATCTCAGACTCTACCTTAGAGTTTTATGATCTCCAGACTTGATTAGGGCAGTTATTTCAATAATACTTGGTCTAATCTGTATTCAGCAAATGAATTACCTTCATATTCCTTCTTACCTGTGATTAATCTTGAGATTTTATTCTCTTTTAGAAATTTTTCTAGATGCTTGAAACATAAATTTGAGAAATTTATAAATTGCCAGAAAGTCCCATACATTAGTTACAAGTGAGCTTGTTATTAGCAATGAATTATCAGTGGCAGATTGGTTGATATATTAATAGTAGATTGTTTTTTGTTTACTGAGAGTGGCTTTTGGTTAGCAAGTGAATGATTAGTTAGTCTTACACAACAGCAGCTTAATGTATGTTGAGTCAATGGATGACTGCTTGTATACTCATAATAATAGCAATAATAACAGTATACTTGTAATAATAATATACTTGAATAACAGTATACTTGTAATAATGGTATAATTGTAATAACAGTATACTTGTAATAACTGGATACTTGTACTAACAGTATACTTGTGCTTACAGTGTACTTGCACTAACAGTATACTTGTACTAACAGTGGATACTTGTACTAACAGTATACTTGTACTTACAGTGTACTTGTACTAACAGTATACTTGTAATAACAATATACTTGAAATAAGAGTATACTTGTAATAATAGTATACTTGCAATAATAGTATACTTATATACTTGTACTAACTGTATACTTTTGCTTACAGTATACTTTTGCTAACAGCATATTTGTAATGACATAATAACAGTTTACTTGTACAAACAGTATCTTTGTATTAATAGTACACTTGTAATAATAGTATACTTGTAATAACATTATACTTGTAATAATAGTGTCATTGTAAAAACGCTAAAGATATAGTAACAATATACTTGTAATTACAGTATACTTGTAATAATAGTATACTTGTAATCACAGTATACTTGTAATAACAGGATACCTGTACTAACAGTATACTTGTGCTTACAGTGTACTTGTACTAACAATATACTTGTACTAGCAGTATACTTGTAATAAGAATATACTTGTAATAAGAGTATACTTGTAATAATAGTATACTTGTACTAACAGTATATTTTTGCTTACAGTATACTTTTACTAACAGCATATTTGTAATAAGATAATAAGTTTACTTGTACAAACAGTATCTCTGTATTAATAGTACACTTGTAATAATAATATAATTGCAATAACATTATACTTGTAATAATAGTATCATTGTGAAAACACTATAGATGTAGTAACAATATACTTGTAATTACAGTATACTTGTAATAATAGTATACTTGTAATAACAGTATACTTGTAATAATGGTATTTTTGTAATAATAGCATACAAATAACAGTATACTTGTAATAATAGTATACTTGTAATAACAGTATACTTGTACTAACATTATACTTGTGCTTACAATATAATTGTACTAACAGTATATTTGTAATAACATAACAGTATACTTGTACTAACAATATATTTGTAATAATAGTATACTTGTAATAACAGTATACTTGTAATAACAATATTCTTGTAATAATAGTATACTTATAACAATAGTACACTTGTAATTAGAGTATACTTGTACTAATAGTATACTTGTAATAACAGTATACTTCTAATAACAGTATACTTGTAATAACAGTATATTGTAAAAACAGTAAACTTATACTAACAGTATGTTTGAAATAACATACTTGTAATAATAACATTTAATTGTTAGTTATAGGATAATTGCCTTTGGCAGTGCTGTAACAAATAATAAGCTTCAAACTTTAGTGACTTTAAATTGGCTTGTTAGTGGATGAGAGCTTTTTAGTTTAAAAATAGTAAGTAAACTGGTTGCTAATGGTAATGGATGGATAGTCAGCTGGTGGGTGTCTGTTTAGTACTAAAACAATAGAATGCTTTTAGCTCATGATTACTGATGGAAGGTTATTTTTCATAATTGCTTGGTACTTGCAGCCTGTTAGAACAACCCTTTAGTTTACTAACAGTGACTTGTCAGCAAGTCAGTGGATGATTGCTTGGTACTATAACAAGAGTCTATCAGCAGTTGTACCACTGATTTGCTGTGAGTTGCCTAGCAGCTTGTAGAATATAGTGATGCTAACTGGTCTATTGAGGAGCAGCAATCTTGAGTTTTCATTATTGTGTTCAAGCATGGATCCATACAATTATACTCAGTCATAGGCATAGTGGCATCATAGATATGTGATTTTGGCAGGACTGTTTATTAATGAAATGAGTTGTATACAGCATGATAACTTCATATTAATATATAATAGTATGTGCAAGCATGTGTCATTGGGGTATCAGCCTTATCCAGTCCTTTTTGTAAATTTCAAGTCAAATAATTGGATTGGATCTGTCCAGTATAGTGTTATTCATGACCATACTGATAGTCACTATTAGGTCACAGTATGGGGAAGTGCTTTTATGAATTAAGGACTGATATATATGCATTGAGAAGTTGAGAAATGTTTCAAGTGCATTTCCTCGAAGGCAGGACATATTGATTTTCATAGCATTTTTGTGAAAGTTAGAAGTGGCAAATTATATCAAAGTCTTGTTAGTGTCAGTATATATATAACTGGTAGCCAGGAAAGCAGGTAACCCAGCTTACCATAATTCAGTAGCCCATATGGAAACACTTGCATAATATGAAACTATTAATTTTAATAGCTCCATTGTTTTCTTGTTATAAGTTTTTAATTTATCATTTTGTAAAATATTTTTGTTTCTGTATTGAAAATAATGCAGAATAGGTCATAATATGTTGTAGCCAACAGGGCTATCTGAATTCAGCATGTGGTTGGTCATAATCAAATGCATAATTCTTGTAGCCTCTGGACTTAGGGCAGAAGAGATCCTGTGTATCTGTTTAATTGTAGACTGCTGTGTAGTGTTGGTAAAAGTGAATACATTTATATTTCTTCACATTCAATGTGTTTTTCTTTCTAGGTTTTCATGTTTTTTATGTTTTACATTCTTGTTTGGTGCCAGGGCCATTTTGACAACCATATTGAATATTTTAATTCTTGTTAAGAGTTTGTTTCTCTGGCTGTTTAATAACAATAATCATTTTTTAAAGAGCATCATTTATATTTTGCTGCTGGAAAAGGCAAAAGGACTGGACATTGATGTTCCTGTATACCGGGACATAAACTTCTCAGTCACTTGGAAAGACATTACTTAAGTTTTGCCTCAGAGTGTAATTTTCTTCCCAGCTGTAGATCCACTTCACAGTCTAAAGGAATTAAAGGATGAGATGTTAGACGTAGTAATTGAAAAATATTTCACAGAAAATTGCCAGTGAGCATTGACACATTGACAGCTTTGATTAAGATGTATGGGATGAACAAAAGAGTTACGGTAAAGGGAAATAATTCTCATGTGACAATTAGTCAGGATTTTCTTCATGCTGAGTTTTAATGAAGGAATGTAAAGTTAGACCTTTTGTGAAGACTTGCCATTGTAACTTAATTAGAACTGTACAGTTGATTTTAGTCAATTTTAGTTACAGTGAACATTAGGTTCAATACAATCTTAAACATTGTCCACATCCTCATCCTCCACTTCCTCCTCCTACATATACCACTAATACTGTTGTTATTACTACTACTACTGCTGTTTCTACTGTTACCACCTCTACTACTACTATTAATACTACTACCTCAGTCTATTAAAGCTGCTATTACTACTAATGCTGCTGCTCCACTGCTACTACTGCTACTTCTAACATCTAGTATGTCTACTACCACTAATACTACTTCTGTGCTGCTTACTTGCCTACTACTGCAAGTACTACTATCATTGCCAATACTTCTACCACTAGTGCTACCAACTATAGTGCTACTGTTACTACTACCACCACCACTACTATTACTGCTGCTTTTTTCTATTATCTCCACTATTATACTGCTGCCCCTGCAACTGTCACTACCCCATTTGCAACTACATGTACCGCTGCTACTTCCACCACTACTACTACTACCATTACTACTAATACTACTGCTACTACACCACTGCTAATACTGCCATTACTACTGCTACTACCACTACCACTACTACTACTACTACTACTACTACCATTACCACTACTACTACTACCATTACTACTACCTTTACTACTACTACTACTGCTACTACTACTACTACTATTACCATCACTACTACTACTACTACTACTACTACTACTACTACCATTACTACTATTACTACTACTACTACTACCATTACTACTACTACTACTACTACTACTACTACCATTACTACTACTACTACTGCTACTACCATAACTACTACTACTACTACCATTACTACTACTACTATTGCCACTACTGCTACCATTACTACTTCTACTGCTACTACCATTACTACTAGTACTGCTACTACCATAACTACTACTACTACCATTACTACTAGTACTGTTACTACCATAACTACTACTACCACCATTACTATTACTACTGCTACCATTGCTACTACTACTACTACTGCTACTTCCATAACTACTACTACTACCATTAGTATTACTACCATTACTGCTACTACTAAGCGCTTACTGCTACGGATCATTGCCATGTCACCTCTGTCTGCGTTGGTTTGAGTCTTGGGTTTGGCCAATGTGGGTATGTGATAAAGCTTGCCAGTAGCTTCTTGTGGGTCGGTGGTTCTTTCTGGGGTTTTCCAGGGTTCTTCCTCCACCATTTATACTGACCGCCATGTATAGCCTATCTTGTGCTGAAAAATGGTGTTAAACCCTACAACAACAACAATTACTACTACTACCATTACTACTACTACTACCACTACTACTACTGCTGCTAATACCATTACTACTACTACTATTACCACTACTACTACTACTACTACTACTACTACTACTACTAAAACTGCTAGTACAACTACCCCTTCTACTAGTACTACTACAATCTCTACTTAAACTTCTATTATTCTTTCCACTACAGCCGACAAAGATCAGATGCTCATACAGACTCTTAAGTGACTAAACTGTTTTTGGTACAACTTGATGTTGTTGTTGACATTGGAGTGCATGGTGTCAAATAAAAATATATCCATTTGTAACACACCATGGACATCATCGGGTCGATGGGGGAGGGATAAGTTATGATATACCACCTTTGATTTGGCCCCCTCCCCCCAATTCCTTGGCTCCCTTGCCCTGCACTGGAAAATGGCCAGCTCCCACCAAACCACCCCCCACCCCCCAAGAAAAATACCACTCCATGGTGATTACCTCTTCAAAGTGCATAATATGCCAATCTGTCATCACACATAACCACAGTCTTGGCAAAATGAAAGGTACTTCATTAACTTGTTCACAAAGAGGACATTTTTTTCTCTTCTTTATAGGAAACAGTTGATGTAGATGGGAAACCTAGAATCAGGTCTTTTCGCATTCCAAGTTTTTCACAGCATTCCATTTATCATGAGGTAAGTAGCTAATGGTCCCAATACCACTATTTAAAGCAGGGTTCTGGTTGCCTGTCATGGCTTTTAAGCATAGTTTGGTCTTTTTCTTTCTTTTTAAGACAACTCGTCAGTGAGAGAGGGCAATGTTTTTACTCATTTCTGTGGCATTTAAGATCATATTTGCATTGCTAGTAAAAAAATGGGGGTAATGATACTAAGTTAATGCCCAAATTCAAGATAGCCCAAAACTGGTTAGTATTTATAGCCATAGTTTTATAGAATCTACAGTTAACTTAGGGTACATACCTGCCAAAATTCAACAAAGATGATCATGAAGGTTTGAAGAAAAGTACCTTCCAGTCTCAAATGAGTGCAAAGCTGAACACAAATAACACTTGCATTACTATCAATCGCACCAGTGAAATTTTGAGAGCAAAGAAGACTGCACCAATTAAAAAATATTCTGCTGTTTTAAAAATATATTTAAAGTATGTGTGGTTATGATTATATGAGTGTTGGTACATGGTGATGATATTAAACAGTGCTAAGTCTACCAACTATTTTTTACTTGTATGTTAAATGCTTCAGATAAAACATGCTATTTTCTTTTTTATATGAAATTTTTGCTTTCAGTAATCTTCTGTTTGCTTGTAAGAAAAGAAAAGTCATTTTCAGGTTTATGACATGGGGGAGGCATGCACACTGACCCCTCTTGGGACCACAAAGCACACTTTTTTAGTTCCCCCAAACCTCAGCACTCATATGGAGTATGTCAGGTATGTAAGTGTCATAGAGTCAGATATTGCATTGTGTAATGCGCTGATAGATCAGTGTCTATAACATCTGTCCTGTCTGTGATTTCACTCAAACATATCGCGCAGACCTATGCAGCTTTGGTTAGGTCAGTCAGTTACACCTGAGGATCCGATTTTTTTTTTTTTTATAGATTTTTGAAATGAATTACATAATATAATTCTACATTATGTTTTGTAATTCTGCAAACCTGTACTTTTATGATTAAATTAGTTATTGGCTCAAAAGCATTCAAATGTGTTAATGTCTGAACGTAATGAAGTCGAGTAGGATTTTCCAGATCTTTGAATTATGACTATATCAGTAAATGTATAAGTTTAAATAATTTAAACTCCATGCCTGATACAAATATTATGCTTTACAGACCAAATTATAAAATCAGTGATTGAAGTTTTGTTATTGTCATGGGCTCATCTCCTTGAGCATGTGATGGATATTTGGTTTTCTTCTGGAACAAAGTTTACATTGTTGGCTGTTTTGTAGGAGTCATGTGAAGTGATTGAAATAATGTGGTTGGAGTATTGTCGTCTTTAATACTCAACTGTGATGAGGCAGGCCTCAGTGGATTAGGCAATGGATGTAAAGTTCAACTTTGTGCAGGTCTTTCTTGAATGATGATGGACCATGTGTTTTGTCAAGTTAATTGTACTATGCCAATGTTTTATTTTTTGACTATGCACAGAGTGTAGGCAGCTTTGGTTTATTTACAGAACCCTTTTCAACATCTGTTTAATCTAAAATGTGTCCAAACATTGCTTTTGGCCTTTTTGTTGACAACAAGCATTAAAATCTTTCTTCTGCTCATCTGCCAGTTGATAATGACAAAGGGACACAACTCTTGTGAAATTATTTAGTGTAGCATTAGAGACATAATTAACATCAAATGATTTAATAATTAAAACATCCATGCAGTTAGTTGATAAATTATTGATTAGTCAACATTTTACAATAGTTTTGAAACTACCTATGTCAATGACTTGTTGTTTTACGCTGTTAGTGACATATCATTGAAAGTAGTCACAAGTGGTTCTCATAGGATTCTCATTTCTCAAAATGCTGTTATTATCAACAATTTAACATTTAGCAGTTGCACACAAATGAGATTTTAAAATTGCTTGTAAGGTAAGTGTTAGTCAGACTGATTTGACTCATTTAGTAGTAGTGAGACCTATTTGACCCTTTAAGTGGTAATAAGACTGATTGGAGCTATTAATTGGTAATGAGACTGATTGGACCCATTAAGTGGTAATAAGACTGATTGGACCCATTAAGTGGTAATGAGACTGATTGGACCCATTAAGTGGTAATAAGACTGATTGGACCCATTAAGTGGTAATGAGACTGATTGGACCAATTAAGTGATAATGAGACTGATTGGACCTATTAAGTGGTAATGAGACTGATTGGACCAATTAAGTGATAATGAGACTGATTGGACCTATTAAGTGATAATGAGACTCATTGGACCTATTAAGTGGTAATGAGACTGATTGGACCCATTAAGTGGTAATGAGACTGATTGGACCCATTAAGTGGTAATGAGACTGATTGGACCCATTAAGTGATAATGAGACTGATTGGACCTATTAAGTGGTAATAAGACTGATTGGACCCATTAAGTGGTAATGAGACTGATTGGACCAGTTAAGTGGTAATGAGACTGATTGGACCAATTAAGTGATAATGAGACTGATTGGACCTATTAAGTGGTAATGAGACTGATTGGACCCATTAAGTGGTAATGAGACTGATTGGACCCATTAAGTGATAATGAGACTGATTGACCTATTAAGTGGTAATAAGACTGATTGGACCCATTAAGTGGTAATGAGACTGATTGGACCATTAAGTGGTAATGAGACTGATTGGACCCATTAAGTGGTAATGAGACTGATTGGACCCATTAAGTGGTAATGAGACTGATCGGACCCATTAAGTGGTAATGAGACTGATTGGACCCATTAAGTGGTAATGTGACTGATTGGACCTATTAAGTGGTAATAAGACTGATTGGACCTATTAAGTGGTAATGTGACTGATTGGACCTATTAAGTGGTAATAAGACTGATTGGACCAATTAAGTGATAATGAGACTGATTGGACCAATTAAGTGATAATGAGACTGATTGGACCTATTAAGTGGTAATGTGACTGATTGGACCTATTAAGTGGTAATAAGACTGATTGGACCTATTAAGTGGTAATGTGACTGATTGGACCTATTAAGTGGTAATAAGACTGATTGGACCAATTAAGTGATAATGAGACTGATTGGACCAATTAAGTGATAATGAGACTGATTGGACCTATTAAGTGGTAATGAGACTGATTGGACCTATTAAGTGGTAATAAGACTGATTGGACCCATTAAGTGGTAATGAGACTGATTGGACCCATTAAGTGGTAATGAGACTGATTGGACCCATTAAGTGGTAATGAGACTGATTGGACCCATTAAGTGGTAATGAGACTGATTGGACCCATTAAGTGGTAATGAGACTGATTGGACCCATTAAGTGGTAATGAGACTGATTGGACCCATTAAGTGGTAATAAGACTGATTGGACCAATTAAGTGGTAATGAGACTTTAGACATGGTGGTGGTTAGTGTGAAGGAACTTCTGATATTCTACGGAGTTTTAAGCAGTTGGTTTTTAACATCATACATTGATCCTTTCAAACCAAGAACCAATTAAGGATTAAACCCAAGACCAAAGAGGTGGTAAGCATGCATGCTGTTGCTGTACTATCCAGCCCTGGATTTCCAAAAAAGAGCTTCAATCTGTAATTAAACCTAAGTCAACAATCCAGTGATTTTGTTTTCGGAGTAAATTTTGACCAATTAATTGTCGCATGTCTTGACTTAACTTTAGCTCGTTAACCACCAGCACTCCGTTTAAGCATCAGGAGATAGTACCCTACTTCCAAGCTCTGTAGTGTCAAGGTCATTTAAGATACACTAAAGTGGGTGGTATTACAAAAAAGTAGACAGATGTAGCTCTACAATGGTACCAAATAATCTGGACTTTCTAGTTGCATTACAAAATACAGAGGGAAAAATGCATATTTTGAGACGTGACTTTTTTTCACCTAAAATTTGCTCATTGCCAGAATCCAATTTTGTGTCTGGATTTTAGAATTTTTGGCCTCAGTTCTAAGGCAAACCAGTCTGAACTACACACAGACAGGAGAACCTTGGCAGAAAATAAGATAAGATGGGGATTTTGAGTAAAAAGGGGCCAGGACACAAAAATGATAGGTCCAATAAGCAACAAAAAAAATACCTCCAACTTTTACCCTTCTGCACATGTGCAATCAAAATAGCCAATGAAATATAACGTTTCTAACACAACTAGGCTGCAGGCTAACCTAAAATTTCTTGCAAGCCGATTTATTTGGATGCATTCAGAAGTAGTCCCCAAAGTGTGTTTCTGTCAGGTGAAAATGACAAACATCTCCAGGGGTTAATGAGTTAAGACTTTTTTGGTTGGGAAATTGGACCAGGAGTTTAAGTCTCACAGTCTGTCACACTGCAGATCAATTTGCATTGATAGGATTCTTTGTTAGACAGATGGCGAGAAATATTTGTCACTGCTTTTTATAGTGATACTATCGTTAAAGGTTCTATGTTCAAGTTTTGTATTATTGCTTCAGAAAGTCTGATAAATTGGGGTTGTTCAAGTAATGTATTAAAAATTCCGAAATTCTGATAAATTGGGTTATGTTATAGCAAATTCAAAGTCAAGACAGGACAGCATGTTCCACAGAACTCTTCATCTTGCACAAATTTTAAACAGTTATTTTCACAGAAATTTCCATACCTGTGTGGTATACAGAAACCGTGTAGATATTAACAGGGAAGACAATTTTATGGTCGGTTATTTTGCTAAATTTGGGAACATTGAATACTTGCAAACATTTTATGAATTACAGTGTTAAAAAAGTGTTATGTTCTTTTCAGCCAAGTCACATCAGCTCAGCACCATTAACAGAAACACTTTTATCTCGCTACAGCCAGACTGAGCCTATTTGTTGGAAAAGTGGTCCTTATCCCCAATATGAGTCCATTAATGGATCAAACAGGTAATAATGTCATTGTTGTTATGTCTTTCTTAATCCTCTGGAAACCCTTGTACATGCCAGACTAGTCTAATAGTAATATTTGGACTCATTGGAAAATGGACCTGTCAGATAGTTTTAGTAATCAAGATGACATAAATCTCATTCTGTTTCTTTTTTCTAAATTTACAAAAAAGTCAAATCAAATAATTTCAAATCATATCAGATAAATTCAAATAAAATCAAATAATTAAAATAAATTTAAATAATTAAAATAAAGTCATATCAAATTAAATAATTTCCAATAAAATCAAGTAAATTCAGATAATTCAAATAAGATAATATAATTTCAAATAAAATCAAATAAATTCAAATAAAATCAAATAATTTCAAATAAAATCAAATAATTCCCTACCCCTTATCTGACAAGAGAGGCATAGGTTGGAAAATCTTTCTATGACAGGTGTCAGACTGCTTCAAGCATTAGGCGTAACTGCTGCCTAATCCTGGATTCATGCTTTCACCAACAAAGCAGATTAAAGTATACGGTGCCACACCCAGTGATCAGTGGTATGCTGCTATGCATGCCATCAGATGTCACACAGATTCTCAGCTTTACACTGTCGGCTTTGCTGTACCAGTAAATACTACTTTGGCTTTATTTCAGATAAAGGTAGTGACACAAAAAACAAAAATAGAAAAGTACAGATTGATCAAGCAAGCAAAGTGCCTATCCATGTTTGATGAATTGATTGTTTATTAGTAAAAGCAGCAAATCAGATAAGTTAGATGGCATGTTAAGTATTTAGTGTATAATAAGATGATAGGAAAGACGTGGCACTGTTGTTTTCACAGGAGCTGTTATGGATATTAAATATTGACAAAACATATGGACCGTAATGAGTATGAGAAAGACCATCAGGATGAAAATTTTAATGTGATAAAGTCATGAAGTTTAACAGTTCTCATGGCTAAGATATGACTGAAACACTGAATGCATTGTTTTGAGTTATGTCAAAAGCATAAATGGAAGAACAATTCTGTCAGATCAGGTGTTTCAAGTTTTGGAAAGTCAGTCCTTGTTAAATGGAAGAACAATTCTCTCAGTTTAGGTATTTAAGTTTTTTGAAAGTCAGCCCTTGTCAAATATGTGGGATGTGATAAACATTTATACATGTATATACATTTGTCAAAAGCTAAAACTGGAAAAAGTAAACAACATTCCTTGAGCAGCAGGCAGGGTGAACAGACCTTTTGTCTGAATCGTCATTTGTCTAAAACATAATGTTCCTACGAATGGCTGAAAAAACAATGTCAATAACTCTAAACCAAAGCCTCTAACCGAGATTATTTCCATATAGTTAAAAACGAATAATAAATCGTTTGGGTTAGTTATTTTTGTTATTTTATTTTTGACTTTTTGTTTTTATTTTTATAGTGTGTTTAGTTTACTCGTTGGTCACTCAATTTTGGTTGGTTCACCCTGCCTGCTGCTATAAATTAACCAAAGATTTTATCCAGACCTATACGATATCTGGATCTTGGGTCATGTAGATTTATTGTTATAAATCCAAACGGAACAGCTTGTGCTTGAGAAAATAAATTTTTAAATTTAATCCTGTTCATATCCCCTGAACACCAGGTATAATAAATATTTTGCAGCGTATAATTATCTACTCCATTAAATACAACCAGAATATTGCAATTATCTCTGATCACCTTTGGTATCTGTGTGTATCGTTGAGTAACATAAATCGCGTCAGTATTTTTATGTCTACCACTGGAAAATATTCTAGCTGGATTTGTCTGTTTATCCAGCATAACATCATCATATACTACTAGATTATTAAAAAATCCGTTTAGGTCATCTACGGATGGTGCCTCATCGATATCTGTAATAAAATCAACAACATCAATGTTTTCACCTTTTATATTAATCAGTCTTGCTCTTTCATTAAAATCCTTAAGTACTTCATAACACCACTGATCATCTACAGATGGTGCTACTAAATATAGTTTATCCCATTTCAACCATCTCATTATTAAATTAAGTAATAATTGCGTTTTACCAGATCCAGATGGACCTATTATTATCATCCTAATCGAATTCACGTAACGCTGGATGATGTTTCACTGGCTCCTGCTTTCGTGTCACCGAAAAATCAATTATATCCATATAGTAAATAATATGAGTCTATATTGTGTTCGGTGTAAAATTCCTACACCCACTGCTGAATTAACAACGATAACAACAAAGAATAAATGATGTGCTCTGACAGGCAAATGTGTGAAATGTGGTACGAAGAAATACAAATTTGTCTCCATGACTAAGTCAGGAACAAAGACAGGTGGAGATATCGCTGCTTCATTAAGGAAATTACCAGGAACTCCATGGGCTAAATATCCCAGTGAGAAACATCTTCCTGGATATAATTATTGTGGTCCTGGAACTCGACTTGATATCCGACTTGATGATCAAGATCAACCAAGATCAGGAGAGTATCCAATAAATAAGATTGATCAAGCGTGTCATGTTCATGACGTTGCGTATAAAAGTAAAGATTTACAACAACGGCATCTCACAGATGTAAAATTGATTCATGCGTTAAATTCTATACCTAATAAATCTGTTAGAGAAAAACTCGCTAGTTTTCTAGTAAAAACTGCCATGAAAGGTAAGATAATGCTAGGGGCTGGTAGTTAATTATATAACTATTATAATGGAATCCATTTATTATAGCCCAAGAGGATATTGGAGAGGCAGAGCAGCAATTACTAAACTTGCTGAAGCAGCAAAAGTCTCACGTTCTGTTGCGACAGGCAATATGGCAAATTTATCTACCACCACCTAAAAAAATTCAGTACGCACATTTTGATGTCAGCGTCCCAAATGAAGTTCATCAAGCAGATATTTTATTTTTACCACATGACACCATTAAAATTGGTAGACGTCAATCACGCACATACAAATACGCATTAACTGTCGTTGATGTTGCAAGTAGATATAAAGAAGCTGAACCATTATCAACAAAAACGGCATCTGAAGTTGCATCTGCATTTGAGCGAATTTATCAACGTGGTGGTCTACGATGGCCACAATTATTACAGGTTGATCCTGGCAAAGAATTTCTTGGTGCATTATTATTGTTGATGAAGAAACATAACGTTAAAATCAGACGAGGACATACTGAAATTCATCGTGATCAGGCAATCGTTAACGATTTAATAGAACACTTGCTGAGCGGTTATTTGGATATCAATACGCAAAGGAAATATCCACTGACTTTAAGTCTGGTGAGAGATCTCGTGAATGGGTTGCAAGGTTACCAAGTGTGATAGCTGCGTTAAATAATGAAATTACTCGTTCAACTTCCATGAAACCTTCTAACGCGATTACAAAAAAATATATACAAATACAATGCCGTGAATCTTCCCCTCAACCAGTATTAGGTAATGTAACTGTAAGATATTTATATGAACCTGGTGAACTTGAAGGTGGTAAAAAAAGAGCAACTGATCCTATCTGGAGCGTGACTACACATACAATTTCTAGCGTGGTAAGATTCACTGGTAGACCTCCAAGCTACAGATTAGATTCTACAGCTCCTCAACGTGGATTTGTACGTGAACAATTACAAGTAATCCCTGAAGACACACAATTACCACCACATACAATTACATAACCAGAACCTCTATGTCGATTGCATTCAAGACAGGTTAGCATCACATTATCACGTATATGACCAAGATCACTATTAATTCTGTCTACGGTAATTGTCTTGGATTATTATTCGAATATTGCCATAACATATTACAGTTACAGCTTGCACAATGATTATTCTGTCGTTGTTTTAGTGTTATAATAAATTCAATATCAATATCAAAGTCACGATTATATTTTTTGTCACATTGCTTATAACCAGATAGTTTTTTTCTTATTACGTCATTACTAACAGTTTGATTATTATTTTCTGTAAAATTCATAATAACCCTATGTAGTTGATATATTCTTCTGACTCGAGAAACTGCGAGATAGACTAAATTTGACCATTCGATCCGATCATCTACAATCCAGATATTTGTATCTGATATTGTTAACCCCTGTGACGAATGAATCGTTATAGCGTATCCTAACGTCCACGGTGATTTATTCATACTCAGCGCATTCTCAACAACATTAATATCGACTAAAACAATATCATTCAAGACAAGATTCTGTATTCCACCACCAGGAATTTCAAGATCAATATTCTGTCATCGAGTATCTGCTGGGCGATAACATAATGGTACAGGTAGATCTGAAAACTTTTCTTTATGTAACAGAAATAATTTCTCCTGTAGTTCATCACGAACTATCTTTCTACTTGCAACTATTAAATCAGCGGGATTCCATAAACTCAGAAAATCATTTCTTGTAGTCTCTGGAATTACTTTACGCATTATCTCACATTGTATTTTATCTGGTTGTAGTCTGATTAACCTTTTAAACTCCTTCAGCGGTTCATCAATAGCTCTATGGTCATCATTTATTTCTTCATAATAATCTATGTTATTCTTCAGCCATTCATGTGGTGACTGTCCAATAAAGGGTGGTGGTTGACCATGATCACCACACATTATTACAGCAGTATTCTTTGTCAATAACCAATCAAGAAATGTTTTTAATATTTCTAACGACACCGTGTCTACCTCGTCCCATATAATATATTTAGGTATATATTTCTCACCCATTCGTTCAGGAGTCATGTGTCTCCACACCATCTGAAGAAACTATGATATGTACATGATTTTACTCCTCGTTCTTTTATTTCCCTGGCTAATTTATGTGTCGGTGTCAAAACAATTATATCTGAATTATTATTCATGAATAATTTAATCACACGCGTTGTTTTACCTGAACCACCGCATCCGTTAAGATAAACAGTTTTATGTCTAGCAACAGGATCATATACAGATGGTGCTGATGACTTTAATACTTGATTATTATTTTTGTAATATATTTCCTTAATTTCAACGTCGGCAGATTCAGAATAACTAAGTATATTTTCTTGTTTTATTCTCCATGATCCCCATTCACCATTACCAAGTAGCAGTTTTAACAAATCTGTATATTTTTTATTTATGTAGAACGAATCTGTAGCAACTCTGACAGCATAACGAGAAAATCTATTTATCATAGACAGTAGATTTATAGAAACATATGCCAACATCGATGATCTTAAATGAGTAAATTGCGGTGAGTCACCATCAAGATAGCTTACAATTGTACCTAGTTTGGTTCCGTCTGATAAATAAGAATTACTCTGATTTATAAATGTGTTTTTTTTCGTTGTATCGGCGATTATAAAATCGAGTTCAGCATCGTCCATAATCAATCTTGTACAGTGTCTTTTATGATCATATGCTCCTGCTTGAGTAAATTTACCAATTATCTTTCTACCAAGATCTTTTGCAAGTTTTTCATCATGCTCGTCCCTGCATTTACGGTCATCTTCATTAAGATGAGGAAATTCTTTCCTGGCATCATCGATATTAAATCGATCTGGTTCTGGTAACCAAACTTGCTTCTGTGGACTATACGATATAATTGCTTCATTTACCCTCAACGATATTAAAATTCCAGCATCAAGCATATATCGCAATAGTACTATTGGAACCCAACATTTTTCTAAAAAATGTCTTCCAAACCAAGCGTAAGTAATCGGATGGAGATTTTCTGCAAACTCAAATGATTCTATATATGCGAATCCGGTTAAGTCAAAATCTGGTAAATGTCCGTTTATCGCAACTCTGGTCATCTCGTGTGATGGATGTCCAAATCTCTTAAAGTATTCAGAACACTCTCCGTATCCAAGAAAACTCCCAGGATAACACGCTACCATATCGGCGGAGATAACGTCATTATACTTATATTTATTATTCCACAATCCTCCGTGTCCATATTCTACACAGCTTTTA
Organism: Megalonaias nervosa; assembly: GCA_016617855.1. Taxonomy (NCBI): domain Eukaryota; kingdom Metazoa; phylum Mollusca; class Bivalvia; order Unionida; family Unionidae; genus Megalonaias; species Megalonaias nervosa. Next base: position 5,186 of record JAECUM010006383.1, on the reverse strand, counting down.
TGGATATCTTCAAGAAATTCCGATTGTGTTGGTTTCCATAAATTTTTCTCCTGAGCAAAATGAGCCGCTACAGATGGAACTGTAAAACAATTATTTAATAATTGTCTAACTTTGACATCGTCTGAAGTATATTTCAGCGCAAGATGTTCCATTTCTACATTAAGAGATTCTGTACGATAAATATCACCATTAGGCCATACAAACTGATCATAATAATCATATTCTGAACTTTGAAATAACCAAACAGATACAGGGTCACTTTTACTGATATTTTTTATAAAATCAAATATATGACCATTATAAAATTTAACCGTTCTGTCTCATGGAAATATTGTTACTGCTGAGGTCCATGCATGTGCATTATGATCAATAATATCTATCGAAGCTCCTCTTGATTCATATTTTGATTTATACAAAATCTCTCCTGTTAACGTCTTCACTGTTATTGGAAATTTTAATAGCTTTCCTAGTTTATCAACATCTTTAATAGATGCTCCAGTATCTTTAACTGATTCTGCCCACGTATTTATTTTTTTACGTCATAAATCTGCTAAACCATTACCACGTATCGCGTTTGTAAAGTGTTCTGTAACTCGTTCAGCTACACAATTTATTCTTGACTCTGACAGTCTCATCGGCTTGAGATCATTGACGTCAGGTTTATTATTTAGCGGATATATTGCATATACAACCACAGTAACGGGATATGCGCGTTCATAATACAATTTGTCAACACCGGTTAGTATTCCGGGTTTAGATTTATTACTCAAAAGAACAATATTATTTCCTGACTGTATGCTGACTGGATCACGCTTGTCACGAATAATCCAAGTATCTTCTTCTGTATTTACAATAAATTTATTAAAATAAAATATTTTTGATCATCAAGGTGATTAATAATTGCTTTTCCTCGTTCGTCATTCATCATATTAGTAACATTTCCAACTCTGAATGTTGACCATACATGAGCAGCACCATTATTACGAAATTCATTCTTTGCTTCACGGATATGTTCGGTTATTTCCACATCCGTTAATGCCAGATCCTGCATAGAAATACTAAATTTATATTCTGATAGTCTGTCAAGATCAAATCTGGCTCTTTTAGGTTCAATTGCTGATAATTCGTTCATATAATTAAGACAAATATTCAAATTGAATTTTAGCATATATATAATGCTTGAAACAAAGAACAAATGTGCTTGGCTTAAAATTGGACATACTTCTCCTTGTAATAAATCGTGCGTGAACAAATACTGTGGAAATCATGCGCAAAGTATCAAAAATGGAAGTACAGGACCAAAACCGTGTGTGCAATGTGGTGTTGGAGTCAGAGGAAAAACTCAGTTATGTATAAAATGCGGCGGTAAAAAATATAGAGAATTAAAACGATATTATGACAAAAAAAATAATATATCGTCAGGTAAATCTCCTATAAAAACCGTAGAAGATTATCTGGTCAGATTTCAAAACAATGATTTAGACAAATAATATTATATATATAAATGGAGCAAAACGAATTTGTAGCACATCCAATATATACAAATTATGAAGCATCATGAAATGGTGTGATCAGAAACTGCAGATTGAAAAAACCAGTCGGTAGTGTTAATAAATTTTTTTGGTTATTTTGTATTTCGTGCTGGGGGAAATAAAAATTATTACTCTCATATATTCATCTATGAGTGTTATTTTGGAGTCGTTAAAAATGGACTTGTAGTTGATCACATTGATGGAAATCCCCAGAATAATAATCTATGTAACCTGCAAGTTATTACACAGAGTCAGAATTCTGCACATGGAAATACTGGAAGGTGTAAAGTATTTAAAAAGAGAGCTATTAAATCCGTAAATGCAGAAACAGGCTAAGAAATAACATTTCCATCAATATATGCAGCTGCCAAATATTTTAGCATACATCCACAATCGGTACAATTTGTCGCAAATGAAATATACAAATCTGCATATTCAATAAAATATAATCAGCCGATAATATTTGAATATATCTAACTATGTACTCTTAATAAATAAATATTTTTTTTATATTGTATATTGTTCGACTCTATCAATTTTGCCAGGGGTACCTTCACTGTCGCTGCTCTCAGTGTCACTCTCAGCGTCATTGACAGAATCACATAACATAGTCTTTCTCAACTGCATTACACGATTGTCCACAATCTTTTTTCTTTCGTATTCACGAGATAGTTCGAATCTGATATTTTCGATCGAACGTGCAAGAGGATCAAACAGTTTTACCTGTTTTTCATTTACCATTGCCAAGGATTCTAACATAGACTGATAAATTGATTTTACGAATTTATAATTGGATGGTAATGTGTATTTATTTTCAAATTTTCGTTGTTTTAATATTTCATAATCGCATAATATTTTCTCAGGATCGAGATTATCAGAGAGATTTATTCCGTCATGTTTTAATTTTTTAATAGCGGAAATAATAGCATTAATATTTTCTTGGTTCATTATGTAATAAATATTTCTTTAAAATAAAAAATATTTACAAAACATAATCACAACACAACCCCATATGAACTCCTAGCTTGCCATATGACATGCTAGCAAGTTCAGGGACATTTGAATTAATCCCCATGTGACCCCCTAGGTTGCCATATGACATCCTAGCAGGATCAGAGGAAATTCGAAAGACGAAACAGACAGACACACTTTATCCCCATGTCGACTAAGTTGTCAAGCTCAGCTCCTAGAAAGCTCAGAGGATATTCGAAATTAGACAAAACACATTTATACAGACTCAACCCCATGTAATCCCCTAAGTTGTCAAACATCATCTTAGCAGGATCAGAGGTTACATATAAACTTATCTTTAAGAACTTAATTAACTTAATTCTAAGGACAGCACAAACCCCATGTGATCTCCTAAGTTGTCAAACAACATCTTAGCAGGATCAGAGGTTACATATAAACTTATCCTAATGAACATATGATTGTATGGTCATGATTATATATACAAATGGTGATGATTTTGATTTTGATTTTTGCAGACAGCACAAACATAAACTTATCCTAATGAACATATGATTGTATGAATATGAATATATACAGTGGTGATGACGAGGGAATCTTGTCTACGTCCAACAGATTTTGTACACTTTCCCACCATACAACACCCCGGGGAGTGCAAAAGGTAAACCCACCACGTGTTTACATGGTGGGAGAGTGTATTTTGTCTGTTGGATTTCGAGGAAATTCTCCGGGTTCCCCCAATTAATAGCATCCGTCGCCAAATGCAAGATAATATATCTTTAGCATTTTTGGAGACTCGAACATGCGAGAGTCTGCACAACTTCGATCTACGTCTAAACGCCTTACCATCTCGGCCACCGCTCTCTTATCAATAATACAGTTAAATTTAAGTATATAAAACTATTTGCACTGTCTCACATGTGATTACTCTTGACTTGTATTACTAATAGAATAAAATTAGTTATTGTAGAACTGTAGCGTGAATTTACTTCAATTTTTCAAACATAATTCATAAAATATACTGTATAAAATAATCGCACATTACATTTTCTGTATGAGTTATCGTTCGTTAAGGTCAAAATACATGTGTTAGAGCTAAAAATAACTTTATGCACTCGTATAAACTGACTTGATTTAAAGTCATCAGAGTCAAAAGGTGCATAAATATCCTTTTCTATTACAAATTACTGATTCACTAACAGCTAATTGCTTACAGAAAACAAATAAATCACTAAATAATTAACGAAAAACAAGATATATTCGTTGTCTGTAAATCGAACATAGTAGTAAGGGAAATAATCGTTTAATTTACTCTGCAGAGAGAGAGAGCAGAGTTATCTCGCTTCATTATATATATACAATTGCTTTAATCATAGGAATTGATTATTTTAGTAAACTACCCATCAGATAAAGAAATTTATGACCATTTCATTAACAATAGTACCTATTTACCTATCAGATCGAGAAATTTGTAACCATTTCATTAACAGTAGTACCTATTTACCTATCAGATAAGGAAATTTCCAACTATTTCATATACTTACCCATCAGATTATTTCAGAATCAGATTATTTTTTTCCCCTGATTATTTACTGAGACGTTCTACGAGCGTATATACAGATTAACATTCAGTGATTCCCCTCTTAAATCCAAAATGTATCCTGTCTGGTCAGTAAGTTTGAAATTTATTCTTGACAATAATGGATTATGTACACGTAGATAGACTGGATTAATTGGCTCAGATACAATTAACCACCTGGGCGGTACTTGAGGACTAAATGCATATAATATATACCCTTGTTGAGCTTGAGTGGATTTTTCAAGATCTACTTGATAACTGCCATCAATTATGTCACATACTAGATTGACCGCGATCGTTGATGTTATATTAACAATACCAGGTGAGATATGGCGGCCTCCACCGTGTGGATCATTATTATATTTAAGAATGGTTGGTGTAGGTATTAATTTTTTCCATGAATCACATATTCTTTTAAAATGTTCATCAATAAGATCATTAACTGATTTCTTTAGCTCTTCAGAGTTAAATCCCGGAATTACAAACGTTGGCAGCTGTTCTTCTGTAATTTTATAAAATTTAAGAAATACTGTTTTAAATAAACGTTTATAACTTACACGCTGAATAGGACCGTCTTCATTAACTATGTAAGTATTAAGAAATCTATCTGCCGGTGCGTTTAATGTTTTTTCTCTGTCAACGATAGCCTTATTTACATATTCTAAGTCTGATGCAACTTGATTCAAATGCTGTATTGTTTCAACTATCTGATTTTTTAAATCATCGTTGTAGGAAGTGCTGATGCTGGAAAATAAATTTCTTAGATCATTAAGTACACGTCCATGTTCAGATTTAATTGGTCTTGATTTTGAGTTAATTTCTTCAACATTAATTGTTGCTATTCTTGTTGTACCTTTACCCTGAACGAAATCTATAAAATGATTATAAGTTTTATAACCACGATAAGCATCCAGAATCTCAATGAACGGATTAGTTTTTAGATATTCTGGAAGTTTTATAAATTTTTCAACATCTATAACGAAATCAGATCGTTGTGGTTCTGGTGGTCCTTGATAAACTGGTTCAACTTCAGGCCATCCTAATACTGATCTAATCGAACTTTGATAAATATCTACGGAATAATCAGGGAAATTTATTTCAATCAC
>JAECUM010006379.1:0-10093 GCA_016617855.1 Megalonaias nervosa | reverse complement strand
ACAACCGATCTCTCTCTCTCTCTCTCTCTCTCTCTCTCTCTCTCTCTCTCTCTCTCTCTCTCTCTCTTTCTTTCTTATATATTTTGGAATTGCCCGTGCACAAGCACCTTGCAAACTTAACCTGTCTTACTTTTTCTGACCATCCGAGTGTAGTTTAATTCCCTCGGAGAGAAAAACCAATGTATATTAAGACGGCAATAAGCCTCTAAAGTGGCGTAAAATGTTTACGGTAAAGTTATTTGGTCGACCTTACCTTAACGTGTCTAAAGTATATACGCATATTATTTGGTCGGCCCTACCATAATATGTCTGAAAGATTAAAGCATGTTATTTGGTCGGCCTTATCTCAACGGGTCTGAAATATGTAAGCTTGTCCAATCTGCACAGCAAAAAAAAAAAACGGGAAACGTGCAGTGCCAACTAGTTCGATGTAGCTTCGCGATAAATCATTGGCGAATACAAAAACAAACTCGGATAGCAGAGCGGTGTCCTATTGCAGCTATTAGTGATGAATTATTATTATTATTGTTATTATTATTATTATTATTATTATTAATATTATTATTATTATTATTATTATTATTATTATTATTATTATTATTATTATTATTATTATTTAAGTGAGAAATACAGAAACTTTTGGTAAAATATTTACATATTATCACATAGTCGGTACACTTTGCCTACAGTGTGTGCAGTTTCATATTTTTGATATTATACATGTGAACATATCACTTTATGTGATTCTGATTGATCCAAATAAGCCCATGAAATTATTGCGCAGTATTCTCTTTACTGATTGGCTGCGATCGTGGGGAAAATTTTTCAACCCCACCTTCTTGAATTTTTTGTTTTCATTGAACTTTTTTGGCCGCCATTTTTTGATTCGACTCGCGAAAGGGAATTGGGAAAAAATGGTCTCGTCCAGTATCAATATTGCAAATTTACCCCCACAGGGGTTTGTTATGTCATGTATAACATATCATAACATGAAAAATGGCAAAACCCCCAAGACAAGAAAAATAACAACAAGTAAAACTACCGGTATTGCTTAGATGATAACGAGGGTGGGGGTGGGAATGGATGGGCGGCATATCTGTAACATAGATATAGAATCCACCGTATATACAAGCGTGGTTTAAATGTTAACTTAACAGAAGTAAATAAACTCACCTCTGTTCACAGAAGAATCTGGACATAAATGGGTCTCCTAACTGACAGAACTTTATCCAACCACAGAATCTTTACGCGGTATATTATGGGATGGAAATCCGACTCAAAAAGAAATTTGTTTACGTCTTCTGTACAGTCTGTTGTTCCAAATCAAATACTGCAAATATCCGGTCACAAATGCATTGCAGTAAATGAGGGAAGTTTTGCATCCAGTAATCCTATTTCACATGAAAATCGCAACAACGCAACGTTTAGTTCTGAAAGTGACATTTTTAGGGTAAACATGTACTCTAGGCCTACTGTGTACCGTATCAAACAATGTGGCAGCATCACATCGCATTGATCATTCTGTTTTGAAAAATGTTTTTGTCGTTATAAAATGTTGTTTATTCGGATGGAAGCTTTTTCTTTGATTTATAGTTTGTAAAAAAGTACAATCTACTTTTACCAGTTCAACTTTGTTTGGGACTATATTTTATGCACAACAAATGAAAGGTGCACCGTCTGTCAGAATGAACGAAATTATTCGTTCTTCTTTCTATCTAAATAATTTCCACTGAAATAAAAACTATGTGATAAAAAGAATCTCAAATGGGTAACGATTTAATATTAAATTTATGAAACTCGTTGAATAATGTCCGCTTTTGCTCGCCAAGGCTTGCAAAAGCTGGACATTATTCAACTCGTTTCATAAATTCAATATTAAATCATTACCCATTTGAGATCCTCTATATATTATTATTCTCATATTTTCAAATATTAAAATAAATAAATCCTTATACTTTCACATGTAAAAGAAAATTCCTCACCATACCATGCAAAGCTTGATTGTGTGTGACTACACAAAACTGCAGAAAGAAAAATGACATTTTGAGAGCTATGGAAACTTATTTCCTTTCAGCATGTACTTCTTTTTGCCGAAGATATTTTGACTTGAAATCGTTCGCTCATGTACGAAGTTGTGTTCCCTGTATTACGTTGTCAACAGAGCAGCAGAGGAGGTGAACAGACCACTTGTCTGAATTGTCATTTGTCTAAAAAATAAGGTTCCTACGAAGGCTGAAAATACGGCCAATAACGCTAAACCAAAGCCTCTAACTGACCATGAGATTTTCTCTAATTGGGTTAGCTTATTTTGTTATTTTATCTTTGACTCTTTGTTTTATTTTATGGTGTGCTTCGTTTACTCGCAGGGTCACTCAATATTGGTCGTTCACCTCCTCTGCTGCTGTAATTAACCAAAAATTTTATCAAGACCTATACGATACCTAGATCTTGGGTCATGTAGATTTATTGTTAAAAATCCGAACGGAACAGCTTGTGCTTTTGAAAAGAAGTTTTTTAACTTAATCATGTCCATATCCCCTGAGCACCAGGTATAATAAATATTTTGTAAGGTATAATTATCTACTCCATTAAACACGACTAAAATATTGCAGTTATCTCTGATCACTTTAGGTATTTGTGTATATCGCTGAGTAACATAAATCACGTCAGTATTTTTATGTCTGCCTCTGGAAAATATCCGAGCTGGATTTGATTGTTTATCTAACATAATATCGTCATATACTATGAGGTTATTAATAAATCCATCTAGATCATCTACAGATGGAGCTTCATCAATGTCGGTGATAAAATCAATAATATAGTTTCCGTCTTCGTCCAATAATTTCACATTTTTATTAAAATCTTTAAGTACTTCATAACATCGTTGATCATCTACAGATGGTGCTACTAAATATAATTTACTCCACTTCAGCCATCGCATTATCAGATTAAGTAATAATTGTGTCTTACCAGATCCAGATGGGCCTGTTATAATCATTCCAATAGAATTTGGTAGTGCTGGATGGTACCCTACTGGTTCTTGTTTTTGTGTCGGTGAGAAGTCAATTATATCCATATAATAAATAATATGAGTTTATATTGTGTTAGATGCAGAGCACCCACCCATACCAGTGGATTGACAACGATAATAACAAAAAATAAAAGATGTGCAATTACAGGCAAATGTGTAAAATGTGGCACAAGAAAATATAAATTTATTTCATCGACAAAGACAGGTGGTGATATCGCTGCTTCATTAGGGAAATTACCAGGAGCTCCATGGGCTAAATACCCTGGTGAGAAACACCTTTCTGGATATAATTATTGTGGTCCTGGAACTCGACTTGATATCCGACTTGATGAACGAGACCAACCAAGACCTGGAGAGTATCCAATAAATGCGATTGATCAAGCGTGTCATGTTCATGATGTTGCGTATAAAAGCAAAGATTTACAACAACGGCATCTCGCAGATGTGAAATCGATTCATGCGTTAAATTCTATACCCGATAAATCTCTCAGAGAAAAACTTGCTAGCTTCCTAGTAAAAACTGCTATGAAAGGTAACATAATGTTAGGGGCTGGTAATTAATTATATAACTATTATAATGGAATCTGTTTATTATAGCCCAAGAGGATATTGGAGAGGCAGAGCAGCGATTAGTAAACTTGCTGAAGCAGCAAAAGTCTCACGTTCTGTTGCTGAAAATTGATTAGCACGACAGGCAATATGGCAAATTTATCTACCACCACCTAAAAAAATTCAGTACGCACATTTTAATGTCACCACCCGTAATGAAGTTCATCAAGCAGATATTTTATTTTTACCACATGACACCATTAAAATTGGCAGATGTCAATCACGCACGTACAAATACGCGTTAACCGTCGTTGACGTTGCAAGTAGATATAAAGAAGCTGAACCATTATCAACAAAGACAGCAACTGAAGTTGCATCTGCGTTTGAACGAATTTATCAACGAGGACCCTTGCGATGGCCACAGCTATTACAAGTTGATCCTGGCAAAGAATTTCTTAGTGCAGCATCATCGTTGATGAAAAACGTTAAAATCAGACGAGGACATACTGAAATTCATCGTGATCAGGCAATCGTTGAACGATTTAATCGAACACTTGCTGAGCGGTTATTTGGATATCAATATGCAAAGGAAATATCCACTGACTTTAAGTCCGGGGAGAGATTTCGTGAATGGGTTGCAAGGTTACCAAGTGTGATAGCTGCGTTAAATAACGAAATTACTCGTGTATCTTCTATGAAGCCTGCTAATGCAATTACAAAGAAACATGTACCAATACAACGACCTGAATCTTCCTCTCAACCAGTATTAGGTAATGTAATTGTAAGATATTTATATAAACCTGGTGAACTTGAAGGTGGTAAAAAAAGAGCAACTGATCATATCTGGAGTGTGACTACACATAAAATTTCTAGCGTGGTAAGATCCACAGGTAGACCTGCAATCTACAGACTAGATTCGACGGCTCCTCAACGTGGATTTGTACGTGAACAGTTACAAATAATTCCTAAGACACACAATTACCACCACCTTCACTTATGTAAACTTGCACCTCTACGTCGATTACATTCAAGACACGTTAGCATCACATTTTCGCGTGTGTGACCAAGACTACTATTAATTCTGTCTACGGTGAACTGTCTTGGATTATTATTCGAATACTGCCACAACATTATTGTGTTACAACTTGCACAATGATTGTTCTGTTGTTGTTTTAGTGTTATAATAAATTCAGCATCAAGATCAAAGTCACGTTTATTTTTTTTTATTTTTTTTTGTTGTCACATTTCTTATAACTCGCTAATGTTTTCTTTATGACAATAAAGTCGCTGGTGATTTCTTCAGTTATCACGTAATCTATGATAACCCTGTGCAGCTGAAATATTCTTCTGACTCGAGACACTGCGAGATAAACTAAATTTGACCATTCGATCCGATCATCGACAATCCAGATATTTGTATCAGAAATAGCTAATCCTTGTGACGAGTGAATCGTTATAGCGTATCCTTACGTCCACGGAGATTTATCCATGCTCAACGCACTCTCAACAACATCAACAGCAACCAAAACAATATCATTCAATACAAGATTTTGTATCCCACCACCAGGAATTTCAACTTCAATATTCTGTCGTCAAGTATCTGCTGGGCGATAACATAATGGTACAGGTAGATTTGAAAATTTTTCTTTATGTAACAGAAATGATTTCTCTTGCAATTCATCCCGAACTATCTTTCTACATGCGACTATCAAATCAGCAGGTCTCCATAAATTCAAAAAATCATTCATAGTAGTTTCTGGAATTACTTTACGCATTATCTCACATTGTATTTTATCTGGCTGTAGTCGGATTAATCTTTTAAACTCTTTCAGCGATTCATCAATAGCTCTATGATCATCATTTATTTCTTCGTAGTAATCTACGAATGATTTTAACCATTCATGCGGAGATTGACCGACGAAGGGTGGTGGTTGACCATGATCGCCACACATTCTTACAGCGGTATTTTTAGCTAATAACCATTCAAGGAATATTTTTAATATTTCCAACGATACCGTGTCTATCTCGTCCCAGATAATATACTTAGGTATATATTTCTCACCCATTTGCTCAAAAGTCCATGTGTCTCCGCACCATCTGAAGAAACTATGATATGTACATGATTTACTCCTCGTTCTTTTATTTCTCTGGCGAGTTTATGCGTAGGTGTGAAAACAATTATATCTGAATGGTGGTTCAGGAATAATTTAATCGCACGAGTTGTTTTACCTGAACCACCACATCCATTAAGATAAACAGGATCATATACAGATGGTGCAGATGACAATTCTGATATCTGATTATTTTTGTAATATATTTCCTTAATTTCAACGTCGGCAGATTCAGAATAACTAAGTATATTTTCTTTTTTTATTCTCCATGATCCCCATTCACCATTACCGAGTAGCGGTTTTAACAAATCCGTATATTTTTTATTTATATAAAACGAATCCGTAGCAACTCTGACAGCATAACGAGGAAATCTATTTATCATCGACAATAGATTTATCGAAACGTACGCTAGCATCGAAGATCTTAAATGAGTAAACTGCGGTGAGTCGCCATCAATATAGCTCACGATTGTACCTAGTTTGGTTCCGTCTGATAAATAAGCATTACTTCGACTTATAAATGTGTTTTTTTTTTTCGTTGTATCAGCGATTATAAAACTTAGTTCAGCATCGTCCATAATTAATCATGTACAGTGTCGTTTATGATCATATGATCCTCCTTGTGTAAATTTACCGATTATCTTTCTACCAAGATCTTTTGCAAGTTTCTCATCGCTTTCTTTCCTGCATTTATATATTTTATCAGCAATTTTAACAATATCATCTTCGTTAAGATCAGGAAATTCTTTCCTGACATCATCAATATTAAATCTATCCGGTTCTGGTAACCAAATTTGTTTCTGTGGACGATACGATATAATCGCTTCATTTACCTTTGATGATATCAATATTTTATTATCGAGCATATATCATAATAGTTTTATTGGAACCCAACATTTTTCTGAAAAATGTTTTCCAAACCAAGTATAAGTAATCGGATAGAGATTTTCTGTAAACTCAAATGATTCTATATAGGCGAATCCGGTTAAGTCAAAATCTGGTAAGGGTCCGTTTATCGCAACTCTGGTCATCTCGTGTGATGGATGTCCAAATCTCTTAAAGTATTTAAAACATTCTCCGTACCCAAGAAAACTTCCAGAATAACACGCTACCATATCAATTGAGATAACATCGCTATAATCGTATTTAGTATTCCATAATCCACCATGTCCATATTCAATAAAACTTTTCTGGACATCTTCAAGAAATTCCAATCGTGTCGGTTTTCATGAATTTTTTTCCTGAGCAAAGTGAGCAGCAACTGATGGATCGGTAAAACAATTATTCAGTAATTGTCCAACCTTGGCATCGTCAGAAGTATATTTCAGCGCAAGATTTTTCATTTCTCTATGAAGAGATTTTGTACGATAAATATCCCCACCAGGCCGTACAAACTGATCGTAATAATCATATTCTGAACTTTGAAACAACCAAACATATACAAGGTCACTTTTACTGATATTCCTGATAAAATCAAATATATGACCATTATAAAATTTAACTGTTCTGTCTCGTGGAAATATTGTTACTGCCAAAGTCCATGCGTGTGCGTTATGATCAATAATATCTATCGAAGCTCCTCTTGATTCATATTTCGATTTATACAAAATCTCTCCGGTTAACGTCTTCACTGTTATTGGAAATTTTAATATCTTTCCCAGCTCAGCAACGTCGCTGATAGACGCTCCGGTATCTTTAACTGCTTCTGCCCATGTGTTTATTTTTTTACGTCGTAAATCTGTTAAACCATTACCACGTATAGCGTTTGTAAAATGTTCTGTAACCCGTTCAGCTACACAGTTTATTCTCGACTCTGACAGTCTCATCGGTTTGAGATCCGCAACGTTAGGTTTATTATTCAGCGGATATATTGCATAGACAACCGCAGTCACAGGGTATGCTCGTTCATAATACGGTTTGTCAATACCAGTCAGTATTCCGGGTTTGGAATTTTTATTTAAGAGGACAATATTATTTCCTGACTGCATGCGGACGGGATCACGTTTGTCGCGGATAATCCAAGTATCGTCGTCTGTCCTTACAATAAATTTTATTAAAATAAAATATCTTTGAACATCAAGGTGGTTAATAATCTCTCTTCCTCGTCTGTCATTCATTATAGTATTGAGAAGATTTCCAACTCTGAATGTTGACCACACATGAGCCGCACCATCGTCTCGAAATTCCTTCTTGGCTTCACGGATACGTTTAGTTATATCCATATTTGTTAAAGCCAGATCTTGCATCGAAAAACTAAATTTGGATTTCTGTAGTCTGTCAAGATCAAATCTAGCTCAATAAGGTTCAATTGTGGATAATTGCTCCATTATTATAATTAAGACAAATATATATTTAAATTGAATTTTAATATATATATAATGATTCAAACAAAGAATCGATGTAATTGGCTTATGATCGGATATACTTCCCCTTGTAACAAAGCATGTGTAAATGAATTCTGCGGCTACCATATGCAAAGCGTTAGATATGGGAGTCTAGGACCAAAACCGTGTGTGCAATGTGGTGTTGGAGTCAGAGGAAAACCTCAGTTATGTGTAAAATGCGGTGGTAAAAAATATAGAGAACTAAAACGATATTACGATAAAAAAAATGTCGAATCTCCTATAAAAACCGCAAAAGATTATCTCGCTAGATTTTCAAATAATGATTTAGACAAATAATATTATTATATAAATGGAGTAAAAAGAATATGTAACGCATCCTATAATTAAAAATTATGAAGCATCTCGTGATGGTGTAATCAGGCACTGTCGATTAAAAAAAAAAAAACAATCGGTAATGTCATTAATACTGGTTATCTCAAATTCCGTGCTGGGAAAAACCATTATTTATCACATAAATTCATCTGTGAATGTTTTCATGGGGTCATTAAAAACGGATTTGTAATCGATCACATCAATGGTAATAAACTTGATAACTCTTAAAATAATTTACGAATTGTTACACAAAGTCAGAATTGTAAGTTTGGAAAAAATGGCGTTAATAATCATTGTAAGAACGCAAGAGTTATTAGGTCTGTAAATATACAGACAGGCCAAGATATAATATTTAATTCAATAAATACAGCTGCCAAATATTTTGGTATTAACCCTGCTTCAGTAAAACATGTCGCAGATAATATAGAAAAATCTACATTTTCAATAAAATATGATCAGCTGATTACGTTTCAATATATCCCTATTGTGTCAGATAATGAAACGATATAACTCTATAGGTGAGTCAATGGTATTTAAAATTAAAAAAATAGAAAAAATAAAAAGAAACAGAATAAATAAATATTTTTTTACTGTATAGTTCGACTCTGTCAATTTTGCCAAGGGTTTTGTTTAGCCATCACCACAGTCAAGGGTCCACCTTCACTGTCGCTGCTTTCAGTGTCACTTGTTTCACTTTTGACAGAATCAAATAACATGATCTTTCTCAATTGCATTACACGATTGTTCACAATCTTTTTTCTTTCGTACTCGTGAGACAATTCGGATCTAATCTTTCGGATTGAACGTGCAAGAGGTGCAAATAGCTTTACCTGTGTGTCATTTACCATTGCCAAGGATTCTAACATAGATTAATAAATTAATTTCATGAATCTATAATTAGATGGTAATGTGTATTTATTTTCAAATTTTCGTTGTTGTAATGATTCAAAGTCACACATAATATTCTGAGGATTAAGATTATCAGATATATTTATTCCGTCATGTTGTAATTTTTCAATAGCGGAAATAATATTATTAATATTTTCGTAGTTCATTATATAATAAATATTTGTCTAAAATGAAAATAATAATAATAATAAAAATAATAATCCCATTAACCCCATGTGAACCCTTAGATTGCCAAACGACATTCTAGCAAGCTCAGAAGGTCAGAGGGGGACTGTTTTTTGAGGATGATTATGATTATATATATTATGATTATATATATATATATATATATATATATATATATATATATATATATATATATATATATATATATATATATATAATTATGATTATATATACATATGATTATATGATTATGATTTTGATTATATTTTTTGCGGACGGCAGAAACACATAATTGTATGATTATATATACATATGATTATGATTTTGATTATATTTTTTGCAGATGGCACAACACATAAACTTACCCTAATGGACGGAATGAACGGGGCCTTATCTACGTCCAACAGATTTTATACACTCTCCCCCCCCCCCATAATCAACCCCGGGGAGTGCAAAAGTACACCCACCACGTGTTGACATGGTGGGAGAGTGTATTATTTTTCTGTTGGATTTCGAGGATTTCTCCGGACCCCCAATGGCATAGATAAATGGCATCAAAATAGCCTCCATTGACATATGTCGATCATGGGAATCGAACCACGGATCTTGAG